>BHFT01052946.1:0-37173 GCA_004320025.1 Laticauda laticaudata | reverse complement strand
ACCAATGGATGGCAAGTGTTTCTCTCCATTTTACATCCTCTTTGCATCCATTGGTGCAGTGTGACATGGGCTTTAATTTGAAGAAAAACTGTTGTACGCTGGACATGTATAAAACTAGCATTTAAAAGATAATATTAACAAAATAACCATTTGCTTATAATCAGTCCCTTTAAGTGAAATAAGATCAAATGAGTGTGTATATGTGCATGTATATATCCAAATTAAGTTATATTTGAAGGAATTGTTTAGAATAGTAAAACTTTGTATTCATACACTATTTGTCTAGAAATTGAATAAATGTTCTGAAATCAACAAACTGCTTTAAAAGATTTGAAAAGTGCTTCAGAGCACCCTGATTTTATTCCTTGCTTTGAAACAAGTCTCCACTCAACTTCACAAATCTGCTTTGGTCAAGTTTTGCACAGTTCTAATAAAACCTGCACAGAATTTCTGTGAAGAAATAGCATATCCATTTCAGTGTTATCTCTTGCATTCCACAGATTTCCATGGAGTGATTGAAGTTGTCATTCAATGTATTATCCTTACCAGGAACCGAATCAGAAGTGTCTGGCTGCTGGTATGTAGGATAGAAAAGAACTATAAGTATAGATAGGTCTGGTTGCAAGGGCGTTATATTTCA
Organism: Laticauda laticaudata; assembly: GCA_004320025.1. Taxonomy (NCBI): domain Eukaryota; kingdom Metazoa; phylum Chordata; class Lepidosauria; order Squamata; family Elapidae; genus Laticauda; species Laticauda laticaudata. The sequence goes on along the minus strand of BHFT01052946.1, from coordinate 36,533 downwards.
TGTAATAAAAGAAACTTGTGATGCTCCAGGCAAAACCGCTAAGTAATATTTCATATTGGAGGTGGATTAAAAATCTTCAAGGTCTCTTCCAATTCTTCCTTTAAGAAGCTTCTGAAGAAGCTTCTTCTTCAGTGGTAGAACTAGGCAATAAATTGAAACATCTACATCTATGCTGAAGTAATTCATCACCAACTACCCACCTGGTATTCTAACTGTATGATTCAGTTTGGATTAATACATTCTTAGCCAAGATTATAAATAGTTTAAAGTTACAATTATATTATAGGAATTGGGCATGTGTATACAGCATATATATGGGCATGTATGTTTCTGTAATTTGTTTCGAGACTGTAATGATGTAAGTGTTGTAATAGCCATTGAGGTTCTGATAGCGTGTTAGATATTTTCTTATTACCCAAAACTAAGCCTTTTTCTCAGAGAGATGTTCGTGGTGCTATGAACTTTATTGATAATCTAGTCACTATGGCCTTCAGTTGAGGCATTTCGTGTAACAATGAAAATATCAGCAATTAATCACAGGTAGGCAAGAGAGTTTGGTGGATCTAAAGGTGAGAAAATATTCTGAACTAGTCAGAAAGATGTTAAGATACTATAGTAGAAGAAATTCAGGTTTACAATTGGTTTATATTTCTTAGTAAAAAAAGAAGGCCAGAATAATTTTTATCAATATACTACATTGTTTATCAGTAAACAAACTAGTGTATTTTGCCAGTTTTTATTATAAATTTATTCTTCACTTTCCTGCACCAACCATCTTGATGACTTGCCTAATGAAGTTTTCCTTTCAATCAGATTCAGAAGGTAAAAACAGCCTATCTTCCACTATAAGGGAATTTACAGCTCATCCTCTGCATTCAGATCTTACACATCTACTTACCAAAAGGCACTCCTAATTTTTTCTTTTCAATCTGCTCTAGTCTGAGAAGAGACTTTTCTCCTTAGTTTCCTTTTTGGGAAACTATAATATTGAAGCTCTTGATCAGCCGAAAAGCATGTCATTATCTTCTCAAATATTTGTTTGCAATGAAAATTTTGCTTAGGAGAGAAAAAAATTGGTGGAATTTTCATTGACACAACCTATTCTCACTATGTGCATTTTTTCCAGAGTTTTGTAGGGTAACATTTGATAATATATTCACATTCATGTTTACATAATGTAATACATGCTCATACCTATGACTGAAAAGAAAGTCACTACTTGATAATAACTCTTCTATTTTCTATCTCTAATCTCTTTGAAATTTTTACAGTCCAAATAATCAAAAGTTTTAATGAAAATCACTAGCAAATAAGACCTGAATGCTTCCCCTTGGCTTCCTTCCTTTTCTACTTACAACTGAAGCTCTGATTGTAATAGACCAGATGTCTAGAAGTAATAGGCAACAACCACAAAATATCCTCTTTCTGCAAAGTTTCTTTGAGTTCCTAATTGTGCGAAGAATGTCATGAATTTTAGCAAACACATATGTATGCTTACTCACAAGGGAACACTCTTTTTTGAAATCTTTTAGATTACTGAAGCAGTGAATTTATTCTGCTGGTCAAATTAGAGCCCCCAGCTTGGTGATCTCATTACCGATGAGCTCCCCAAGCCACCATCCACTGTAAGACAAACTTGACAGTTGGTGCTCAGGGGAGACATAGCCAGCTGGAACTAAAACAGCAAAGTGCCATAAGTCAGGAACAAAATGTCTTTGCAGAGGTGTAAGGATTAAGTAAAGCATAGCAACTGTCAATACCATACTTAGAACAAATCTGGACAGCCAGACTCTCATTTTACTAAGAATTAAAGTCTCCCAAATAGTCAAAGACAAGGTAACTACAATATGTAAACTCTTTATCCTCCTCTCACACACATGTACGCATAGAATTATTTCTTCATAAATACAATTTATTTCTCCACAAATATACACATTCTTATCTGGAGCAAACTTAAAACTTAAAATCATGTGTAAACCTAAGTCACTTTGCAAGAAAAAATAGATTTTTGAAAAATCACCTAAAACCCACTAAAATGTCTGCCTTTCTAAATATCTATGACAATCCATTGGTAAAGAAACTAATTGGTGTGATGATTAAAGTGTTGGACAAGGAGAGGGAGATCCAGATTGTAGTAGAGATCCATCCTCAGCTCACTAAGTGAGTTGACCCAGTTACTCATTATTTGCCAACCTGCCTCACAATGAGCTCCCGAATGAAAGGTGAAATATAAATACAAGCAGCAGCTAAATAAAGCAAGTCAGTTGGGTCTAGTGGTTAAGGCATTAGGCCAGAAACTGGGAGACTAGATGAGGTCTAGTCCTGTTTTAAACATAAAGCCATCTAGTGACCTTGGGCCAGTCACTTTTTTGAATCCTGAAAGAAAACAAAGACAACATCTTTCCATTTCTGAAATCTTCCCCAAAAAATAAGAATTATTTTATTTTGCCACTAATCCAGGCAGTTGCTAAGAGTCAAATCTGACTTGAGGGCATGAATAAGAAAACAAGCAGGAAGCAGATGCATATCCTTTTTTGGGATAAAACTATATTTTACTTGGTTTTGTAAAATTGTGGGTATGAGCATGCAGTAAATTATGAAGAGAAATTATAACAAAACACCTTCTTCAAGAATTATAACTGTGCCTTCTTCAAGAATTCAAACTATACTTCACTGGGATTGAAGGGCACATGGAATATCCTTCAAAGCTGCTCCACTAAGCATTGTGGCTAAAGGAATGAATATTTGCCATACTGTTTTATTTTGTGTTTCTCAAATGCCTTGTATAGCAGCTTGGGACCATGAAAATATTCTGAACAGATGCTGGGCATATGCAGCAGTCTTTTTTTTGTTCTCCAGCTACTGGAAATGCCAAATAAAGCAAAACACATGTTAAAGCATCTACTAGCTAATGGAACTCTGGGCAAAACATCCTGATAGTATAAAATGCCTCTATGACAAGACCTACTTTGCTTCCATATTACAATACATAGAATTGTAGTAGTGGAGTGGTTAGAATGCAGTATTGCCAGAAGTTCAATCCTGACCAGCTCTAGGCTGACTCAGCCTTCCATCCTTCTGAGGTCAATAAAATGAGTCCTGTTAGGAATATAAGTCACCTAACAACTATTTGGGATGGAAATATATAAACCAGGATAGACATTTTAACACTGTCTCTTTAAAAGCATGCTAAAAACTGCAATTGGGTGTGGTTATTCAAATGGCCATAAAATAGAGCCAGAAACCTGGGTTGTTTAGTCTTAATCCAGTCTCAGTGAAATGAGTGAGTCTCTGTTTTTCCTTCTGTTGGAGAGGATTGCCGTTCCTCCATTTTTCCTAATTGATTGCTATTTCTGGATTTGATGCAAGTCTGATACTGAACAGTTTTTGACACTGGACTTTGTTACTGGATTATCCCTGGACTAAAAACTGACTGATCTTACCTGTGAATGACTTTGTACTGATTGTTTTGGACTTTGCTTAAACTGTTTCTGGAAGTAAAAACCTACATTTACTGTACAGTGTATCTGTGTGCTGTGTGTGTATTATTCAAACACTACTCTCAATATGTCTCCCTGTATGCACTCATTCTCCTAATGGGGAATTACCTCAACAAGTCCATAAATTATTGAGGACAATATTGCTGACATTCTAAACCGCTTAGATAGTGCTGTAAAACACTATGAAGCACTATAAGTCTAAATGCTATTGCTATAGAGGCCAACTACATCTACCTCCTGCAGGTCTAATAATAATGGTAAAATGCACTCATGTTCACTGAGTGTGCAATAGAACCCTATTGCAACATTCTGCACATACCACAAAAATATAAGACAATGTATTAAGATGCACTGTAGGTCTCAAATGCTCATTTAAAATGCTCATATATAAGTGAGCTCCATGTCTGAAAAGACGAAACAGTTGATGCAGTGTTCAGATTGTTAGGATGTTAAATTAAACTGCAAACAATACCATGACATTTTATTATAATGACAGTCAATATACCTGGAGATATTGTGCTCTATTTTTTCATAGTTATATTTTCTTTCATGAGTTAATTTTTTCCACCTTTTCCTTCACTGTTTATTCCCCTTTAATAACAAGACATTACTAGATCATAGGAGTTAAAGTTAAGTGATGATGATGTCCATGTTTTTGCTACGTTCCAAGAACTGCATATACACAATGAGACACGTATATGGTTCTTTCTTTTTAATGGAAAAAGAATGTTTGAAACCCCTGATCTAGAGTCACTAAAAACAAGACAGAATAGAAAAACTTCCAATTAAAGTGTTCATCTCCATCACATCTACTAGTTGTCTACCACGTCAATGCAATATAGACATTTATTTTTTTCATTGAATTTGTCCAAGAACAAAGAGTAATTTGGGCTTTTTGTGAGCAATATAGCATCTTGAAATTTCCACAGTTCACTGCAGTACCAGGAGAAAGAGTTCATGTATAAATTGTGATCATCAATATGTACACTATATAACTTTATATAAAATATCTCTGACCAGGAGCATCCAAGACCAATAGTCACTGGCTTCCAAATGGCAATAGTGACAGATGATTGAAAAAATTGCCCCCTTTTTTGTATTATGCATGTATGTAATACATGTTGAAAGTGAGGGAGGGGATCTTTGAAATCTGTTGTATACATATTATACAAAGTATGTTCCCTTCCTATTTTCATGAAGAACTACTCAGTGGCAAATCTTACAAACTTTCAGAACCATTTATTTGGCATTGTGTCAGTGAACATAAAAACAAAAATCCAACTTCCCAACATAAAAACTAAATTGGCAGGCAACTGTGCAATCATTACTGCCTTCCACTATAACAGTCTCCTTCCTAACTGTCAAAAGTCATATTAGAACAGGTGGTAGTTTACCAGACATTTAAAATATATTTTTCTGACAGTTCATCAAACCACTTTCTTTGTCCCACGCACATAAATTCAACTTGTTACACTGGTTGTAAATGGTGAGATACTCCTACTAATATCTATGTGTTACCATGCTAACAGAAACATAGTCAGTAACTTGGACTAAAAATGTTAAAATACCCTCAATTTTTAAATTGAAGAATGATATTCATTGGTGAAGGAAATATATCCAATTCAAAAATCCATAAAAAATTAATTATATGAGAAATTAAAGAAACAGACAAAAGAATCAGAATGAAAAATATTCATTAAATAGTGACCAGATAAACTGTTGTTAGACAATAGTCAATTGTTATTTGTGAAAGCTACTTTTAAAAATGTTTTTTTTTTAATCAACAAATCTACTTAGGATTTATGACAGTTTTCACCTAATAATTAAAACATATATAGTACCAAGATAAACACATATATTTTATAAACATAAATTACATTAAAATATTTAAACATAAACATACATGTAGTAATTTGATGAAAGCATTGCCAAACAGTCCAACTAAAAAAATTACAGGAACAATTCCAATAAATGATGGTAAAAAGTTAATTCTGAAATGTTCTCTAAGAGAACTCCAGGGCATGGTACTCATTTCTGATTCATAGTCAAAGAGCCAGCATTGTCCAAAGATGCTTCCATAGTCATGTGTCCACCATGACTATACACTGAAGTGCACAGATTACTGTTATCTTTCCAAAGTGGTACCTGTTGATCTACTTGCATTTACATGCTTTAAAACTGCTCGGTTGGCAGAAGCTAAAGCAAGAACGGGAGCTCAATCCATCATTCCATTGATCTCAAACTGCCAACCTTCAGTCAACAAGTCCGGTGCTTGATTATTTCAAAGAAATGGGAACATAAGCCAAACTTTGTGCTTTCTGCCTCAGTCCTTTATAACATAAAAGTGAAGAATAACCAATAGCTCAATCATTTTCTATGGATTAAAAAATAATCAGATATAATAAATAAATGGTAAAATACTTATCCCACTTATATATCAGTTGCTACATAATGCAAACACTTAACAACATTGGTTGGATTAAGAAAACTTTGGGAGTTTGTCTAAATATCTCCATGTAGCTTTTAATACAGGGTTTCTGTACAAATTTCCATTTATGTAGACTTTTTTTCAATTTTGCTTGATTTTTTTAAGCAGACCTCAATTGGAATGGATTCCAGGAAGAACAATCAACTTCCATTTCAAATTATTTTAACATCTTAAATTACATTGCTATACTCGGCATATCTGCTTCCAACATGGTTCCAGTTTATTATCCGCTTTTCATTTTCCAGTGCAAAAGACATGCTACCACATCAAGCCCTTTCACAGCTTACAGCACTTCTGAATGAATGCAATTATTTATTCTCAGTGTTGAACTGAACTTGATAGATAACACAAGGAAAACAAAGGAATAGATTTGTTTGTGTAAAGATTATTTTAAGCTGTCTAGAAGCAGCTGAAAAATATCAGGGGAGGCAATACGAAGCAACTGGGCAACCCAACTGTTTCTCATCTTTCTGTTATTCATAGAGTTTACACATAATAAGATTAGGAAGCAACACACAGACACAATTAAAATGCTTCCTAATGAAATTGGGAATGGAAGGAGGATACTGCCACATTTGATGATTTATATTTAGCATTATTCTTTGACAGCAACATAACAAAGATGTTAATGCAATGAAATGATTACGTTTTATAAACAAGATATTTAGTATACATTGACAGACAAAGCATGACAAATTTCAGATGCAAATGACATTGAAATAACCTAAGCATAGTTGAATTCATTGGACACGTGGATTACTTTTTGTCAGTTTTTTTTTTAATTTCAAAGGAAAGGAACATTTTTGAGAACTAAATTGATATAATCCCTTTGGTCAATACCATTAACATTACAAATGGACTTTTTCCCTGAACTTCAAACAAACCAGAATTCTCTGAATGGTTTATAAATGCATCATATAATTCCAGGCACTTATGATCCTTTTTAATTTATATTTAGGACTTTTTTATATGCCATGAAGCTTTTTTTAAAGCAACCAACTTTAATCATGGAGAGAAGATATGAGATTAATATGCATACATCTTTTGTCAACGAATTGATAAAGAAACCAATGCTTATATGCCTATTGCTCAGAGTTAATAAGTGTAATAAAAGACTACTTGTGCTCTCAAGAATATTTACATTGATGAATTTCAAAAATAATTTTTATCAGATTTGCATCTTAAGAATTTCTCAGATAACAAATTCTATGAATTATGAGAAAATATCTCTGTATTTATTGCAGGATTTGCAATGTTTTTACTTCCATTTTACATGCCAAACTAAATGGCAAATTTATATACTAACACATGATTTGCTATTAATGTTAACTCCTGGTGATCCCTTGGACTAGTCTCTGAAGTTTTTTGACACTGTTTTCATGGTTTTTTTTAAGGCTGAAAGAGAGTGATTAGTGCAAGGACATCCAGCTGTATTTCATGCCTAAGCTAACAGTATCCTGGTTTCTAGTTTAGTGCCATAACTGTTACACCAAATTAGATGTCTTTTGACATCTCATCTTATGAGGATATAATAACAGATGAGGTAGTGCAATGGCTGAGCTTGTCAACTGGAAATTCGGCAACCCAGACCCAAGTGTCAGCTCCTAGCAGTTTGAAAGCAAGCAAATGTGAGTAGATAAAAAGGTACTGCTTCAGCAGAAAATTTACTGCATTGCTTATTTTCATGCTGGCCATATGATGACAGAAACAATTCTCAGACAATGCAGGCTCCCTAGGCTGAGAATTGGAGATGAGCACTGTCCCCTTGAATTGATTATGACTGGACAGGAAAACCTTTAAATCTTTAACAGAATCTTGGAAGCCTCCAGCAGGAGTGTTAAACTCAATTTCATTGAGGGCCACATCAGGTTACCTTGGGGGGCCAGGGATAGACATATCCAGGGTGGCGTGGCCAGCTCAACATCTGTTTCTCCCCACAATTGCCTCCTGCACCCACCCAAAAGTCCACTTTTACTGGAAGAGGCACTGCAGGCCGGTCCACTGCTGTTTCCACAGTGACCCTGCAGGACAGATTTAAGTAACCAATGGGCCAGATACAGCCTGAGGGTCTTGGGTTTGATAGCCCTAGTCTATAGCATTTATCTTTCCCTCAAGGAGGGGGCAATAATGAGGGCTTTTTTTTTTTTAACTCCTTCTGGTTTTCTCAGGCTAAGTTCATGTTTTCCCAATGGATGACCCATGTTTTCTTCAAGGCCATTTCCAAGCTCCCTTCTACACTCTTTCATTTCCACCTGCATGTCTGTCCACAAATTTGGCTTCTCCTACTTTTTGCCATCAAAATCTATTCTTGGGCCTCTATGCATCTGAAGTCACTCCCTAAGTTCACCAGCCTTGCCACAGTGACTTGGATTCCTGCATCTCACAGCCTTGACTTAATATCACCCCTAAATGTTTTTCATCTCTGTAGTTATATAAAATGAATATTTTGAATAGACTTTCTATCAAAATAATAATGATTGTGATGGTTAAGATTTAGGTTACACTGTGTTTTACAATTCAGAGCATTTCATATTTTATTTAATAATTTACTTTAGGGACCTTGCCAAATCCCTACAGCTACATACTGTACATGTAGCTTGCAACTGAGAATGTTTGCCTTCATTTCTGGCCTAGTTTTTATTTTTCCAAAAAAATAAGGAAGCATAACAGAATAATAAAAGTTGGAAGGGATCTTGGAGGTCTTCCAGTCCAACTCCCTGCTTATGCAGGAAACCTTATACCATTTCAGACAAACTGTTGTCAAACTCTTCTTAAAAATATCCAGTGTTTGAACACTCACAACTTCTGAAGGCAAGCAGTTCCAATTTTAAAGTTATTTTTAATAAAGGGATGAGCACTGCAAACTTTGGGAAATATACTGAAGATATATGTTATTTTGTTATTTTTGTAGCATCCAGTTTACCTCATTTCTAGACTGCCTGACTGAATGAATCTTAGCAGCTGTACATACCTAACAGTCTTGTCAAATATCAAAAAGCAGTAAGATGTTGTTGATGGACCTCCAAAAGCAGAATAGAAGTCTGCATACAACTTAAGGTCAATAGTTATTTATTATTTGGACCTGTACAAAAGCAAAAAAATATTGGACCAAAATACATACATGGTTGTAAAAAATGATAAAACAACATACTGATTTAAAACCAGAGATATTTCTGTTAGGGATTCTACCTGAAATTTATAGTAAAGAGAATGTATATTTAATTATTCATGGATAAACTGTATTTGCACAAAATTGGAAGAGTGAAAAGATACCTATAGATGAGAATGTAATTAGCAAAATACTAGAATGTGCAGAAATGAATAGATTAACATTGGCAATTAAGGAGAAAGAGCAAACTGAATATTATATGGTATGGTACCTATTCTATCAATGATTAAATAATAAAAAAGGAAGCTAAAAATAGGGAAACAAAATAAAGATGATGGGTTAAAAGAGATAAGTTAATATGATGACTAATATGTTGAATACTACTATTTTAATATTGTATAATTAATAAACTACTATTTTAATATTGTATAATTAATAGGTGGACATTAATACATTAAATATTGCATAATTAATATGTAATGGAGGATGCTGTAATTTTAATTATTGTTTAACAAAGATGTTTGTACCCAGACAACACATTGTTCAACTGAAGATGGAATGACTGTATTAAAAATAAATAAAATTAATGGAGAAAAAAACAACACCCTGAAAAAAAATATTTATTATTTCAACCCATTTTTTTTGTTTTTGTGTAACCTGCTTCTTATCTATGTGGAATTCAAGGAAGCTAGCAATGAAAATTAAAATATGAACTGTTATTTCAATATTATCAGCAATATACTGTAATCCAGATTCCAATGAGCTTAGCTTCAAATGTGGACCATTGACCTAGTTTTCTAGCAACGTAATTGGGAATATAATGGTGATGGTTTTTATAGATGAAAAGATGCTACCAAATGTCTTCCTGGCACAAATTTACTTCCCTGAGTGGAACCTGAGCATTAATATTTTGTTATTTTTTTTTAGTAGGAAATATGGTAAGCTTTTTTAATCTGCTGTTTTTGAAGAACAGAAGGAAAACTTCTGAAGAACTGCACTGAGCTCAGAAGTTAAGAGCTATACACCTGAGATTTTTCGGGGGAAAAATAAAAATTACACTTTGCTTCTTTTATTAAAATACAATTCAGCCTATTTCCCTCGATACTGCTTTGCTGTGAAAATTTGAAACTCAAGATAAATGGTAGAAGCTTGGTGGTTTTAAACTTTTAGATTGCCATTTTTTTATAAATGGAAATATCAGTGTAGTTTATAAATCTGACTGAACCACATGACAAACTGTGGTTCATATGCACCACATTATACTATTTTTGAGGTTTTTTTTTTAACGATAGCCCAACAAAAAAAAAACCTCTAAGTATATATATCTCTGGTGTTTGCAAGCCAAGAACAATAAAACAATTTAGGCGAGAAGCAAAAACTTACATTTGGAATATAAAAAGTGGAAATTAGAACCAAAAGAACACAGTTAACTCCAATAATATAACCATTTGCCTAGGAGGAACAAAAAAAAAAAAAAATCTCACAGCTCATCAGAGATCTACGAAGACTTTTAACTACAGGAGAAATGTAAATAATTAAAAGAATACATAAAGGAATATAATCAATTTCCCATTCATATTAATATATTATATAATGAAAACTAAGAAGAATATTATACAAATACAACGGTTTCGAGACCAGAAATCTCATCTTCCACCTCATGAAGGACTATCTGTATTGTGTTTTCAATCATTAACAATATATAATATATATATATATATATATAATATATAAAATATATATATAATACTATATAATAATATAAATATATGCTGTTTAGCTTCCTTCGGTATATCCCAACGTCATTGTAGCTTCTGTTTAAAGTTGCTAGCTCATTGTAGTTACTGTATATAAAGTAAATGTAGCAAACGTTTCAGCAGAATCTACATCTCCTATCATTCAGGCTTCTGTATGAAGTGTGTCCTCACAGTTCCTCTGTTTCAATTAGAGGGATGGTCTATTCTGATTGGACCTAACTAAACTGAGGTCTGTGTTCATTGACTCTGAGTTGATTGAGTGGCTGTTCTGTTTCGATCTTGTCTGTTCTCTTGTGGCTTTGATTGCTGCTAGCACTACTGTTACTTGGTTCGGAGGCTTGCAATTGCGCTTGTTCGTCGTGAAACAAGGACGGCTGCAATTCATCCAGCAAGCTGGGTTTCACCTGGATGCCTAAGGTGGCGGGGTGTCTTGATGGAAGCCATCAGAGGAAGAATCTGTCCTGGTGATCAGAGTGTCTTGTATGTTTGTGTGATAAGTGGAGAATCTCCTTCTATTTGAGAGTGCAGGCTGCCATAAAATAGATCTGACCCGATCTGGTGATGAAATCATCTCTTCATATTCAATGCTTTTCAGGTCATATTTTTCAATCTCTATTTGGCTTCTACATTGAATATCATAGTGGGACTGAAGAGGTTTTCTATAGTGGACTAGGGGTTTTTAGTGCACAATTTGAAGTGATCGTTGTAGCGACCTGTGAGTATTTCAATAAGTGTGGACATATGAGGAGGTGGTGTTCCAGCAACTTTTTTACAATGCATTTTTGTGCGTTCATCCTAGGCCGGGGTACTATATATCTTCTATTGGTCTGTCCGATGTATGTGGAACGGGACAATGAATGTACAGGGAATTTTGTAATAATGCCGTTGAAGTTTTCCAGGTCAATTTTTGTCTTTTGGAGGCTTCCTTCGGATGGCTTGCTATTTTTTATGTCATGTTTTGAAGGCAGTCTTGCATGTGATGTCATGTGTAGTATCTTAACTGACTTTTATCGTTAGATTACCTCAATTACTGTAGAATAGGACAAGACAAACGGACATGTTCACCATAGGGTCTGATTAGTACTATACCTTAAGGTCAATCTGATTATCGTCTGGGGTGTTTTGTGGCATCAAAAGCAATGACTGATTTTAGTTTTTTGTTGGAGAAAGCATTGAAGCTTCAAATACTTCGAGTCAGGGTGACATAGGTTCAGTTCTATATATGTAGTTCTTATCTGCCAACCGTATGTGTTCTGTAATTAGTCGTTATTCGCACACGGAAATTAATCTGTAGCTGGAAAGTGTGGTGAGAATTGGGGCGTAATGAACGTAGCGGTTGGTTGTGTGTTTTTTCTTTTGGTTATATGGTGTGTCCCAGTGTGCCATCTGTTCTTTGGTAGAAATATAGTACAATCTAGGAATTGAGTAATGTTGTTTATTTCTTTGTCATGAAGCTGAACTTGATTATTGGGGTGTGTGTGATTAGTGGTGAATTAGGAAATTGTTTAGAGTTTCTATCTTAATTCCATGGGGCAAAACCAACTCACAAATGTGTCATATGATACTAAGACATAGGTTTGGCTCTTGTGAGGTGGCAATTAGCCAGGCTCTGGATTCGAATTCTTTCCATGAACAAGTTCGGCAATGACGAGAGTGACACTCAGGTGGATCCCATAGCGGCTCCTTCAACTTGCTTGGTATCATTGGCCTTTGTATATGGACATATGTGCTTAGGATTAGCAGTGTTCTGTAGATTCATGAGTCTTTTAGCTGCCGTGGTATATTATCTTTTAGATGCATTCCAACGATTTCTTTCTATCGGGAACTTGAAGTGAGAATAGTGAAACACGATCAGAAACTACAAGCAGATCATATCTTTTCTAACGATGTAGAATCTTTGATTATTTCTCAGAAGATGGTATCAGAGTTTGTACATTATGACAGCTGCGGGTCTTACACGCATAGGGGATGTAGTATGTTTTCATACAGCTATTATAGCTAAGGTTTGTAAATGGTGCTCTCTATTGGAGCTGGAACTATGGGTCTGAGGAGCGATGCGCTTCACTTTGAACCTGTTATTTTTGGGAGGCCGATATAATTTGGAGATGGCATCATAGAAGATTTTTCTTTGGGAAGATACGCTCTGTTGGATTTCTTTGCTTATGTGGCTGGTGTATAATTTTCTTTCTTGGTTAAATTTTTAAAACAAACTATGATGAGTTGAGGTCTTGTTTATAAGGTTTGGTATATGTGGAAGTCTGGATAGTCTCGTCAATTTTGTTCATAGTCTTTTCTGTCAATTAACTACAATGTGGCATTTCCTTATGATCTAGTGGGAGTAATGTATTTATGCTGTTATCACTTTCAGGGTTCATGTAACGCTGTGAATTCAACCTTTTTGCAATATCTAATTTTAGGTGGTTTTCGTGTGCATAAGATGTGAGTAAACCTGTGCAATTATCTCATGCAGCTTCATCTGTATTTAAATTTGTTAGCTGGATTTCTACGCACATATGATATGATTCTGTTGGATTTTTATTCGAGGTGCCTATGACATAATTAATCCCTTGGAATAGCGACATTCTGTTTCTGTTTTGTTGATTCTCTGTTGAAACGTTGCTACACTAAATTGATTTCAGGTGGCGTGGACTGGGTTATGTGGAATATTTCTTGTCCATTTTCATAAATTTTTTTAGTTATTCTTGAAGAGTTATCCATCTTTCTGTAAGTAGCTTTAACAGCCTTTCAGCTCTCCAACGTTGTAAACGTTGTTCACATTTCCACTATCCCAAAGTAAAAGAGGGTGGATTTATTAGACTGGCTCAAATTCCAAGGTGAAGTGCTAGCAAATCTTTGCTATATAAACTGGATCTAATTTGAATCTTTTACCTGTGAACTTCATTTCTGAGTAAAGCCCAATTCTGTGTCCTTTCAGAGATACGTTTCGGTAGCTGCTGTAGCTATAATGAAATGTTAAGTCTGAAGCAGAGTTGATCATATACATGTTGTCTCTGAGCGCGATGAGGAATTTTAAGAGTCTACAATAGTATCCTGCATCTATATAACTTACAGCTTCTCTAAGCTTTATGATACTGGCTTGTTATTTCCTCCCGTTAGAGTCAGATTATGGATTTTTTTCAACATCTCGCGGGTAAACTATACATTTGTGCTGATTTAGTTCCTTCAGGTATCTATTCCCACTGTCATTGTAGTTCTGTTAAAGAGTACGCTCATTGTAATTCTAAAGTTAAGTAACATGTAGACAAACGCGTTTCACGAACAGAAAGTCTCAAAAATCTCGCACAATCATTATCAGCTTTGCTGTTATTGGAAGTGATGAATCTCAACAGTTCCTCTGCATTTTCAAATTTTGAGCTGTCTATTCTGATTGGTCTATAACCTGGGTCTGTGTTCATTGGACTTGGAGTTTGATTCGATTGTTGGCTTCGTTTCTTGGATTATCTTCTGTCTGTTTTGGTGCGCTAATTGATTTGCTGAGTCATAGCACCGTCTGTTCTTAGTGTGGATGCTCTTCAATGCAGCTTGGCTCGTGTTTTGAAGGACGGTGCTAATTCATCAGCAAGACTGGGTTTCACCTGAGACTTGCGCTGGAGGAGGGGGATGTTTGAGGCTTGGAGGAATCAGAGGGAGTCTGTCTAGTGCCTCAAGTGTATTGTCTGTTTTGTGTGTGGAAGATCATTTCTAGTAATTGAGAGTCGCGCAGCCTTCACAAATGATTAGGACAGTCTGCTTGAGAAATCAATCTCTATCTACAACATTGGACAAGACCAAATAGTAAGAAATAAGACCCACCTAGATGAACACAAAAAATCGCAAGTAAAAAAGCTGGAAACACACCATCCTCACTAGATTCCCAACCACATTAAAACCACAGGGTCACAACAATTCAACTTCAAAGGCGCACTAAAACTCTAACACAATATAGAAAAAACCCCAGCCACAGACATCATCAGAGCGACCATAGAGAATGAAAAAAGACCTGACCTGCATTGAATAAGAAGAGATGAGAAGAACAGATGCACAACTGAGGACACACCACGTATACCAAAAGAAAAAACACACACCAACTGCACCTCAACGCCCACAATCCCACCACCTACCTAGCAGAAGATAAAGTTACTCCAGATATAATCATATACTGAGTAATAGGTCCTGGACCAGATATATCTTACAATGTTAAACCTATAATGAGCTAGGATAATAAAATGCATGGAACCAACATGAATGGACATGGCAAGCAGCTAAGCGAATAAATACGGTTTTTAAAACATACAAATCAAAATTATTCATCTACTATTTAGACCAACGTTAATGAAATTAGTATTACACTGCACATATGCTCATTTAAGTTTAGCTAGATAAAATGACTCAAACTTCAACACAGGATAATAGTGGTAATAGTTGAGGTAAATGCACTTAAAATAGGATAAGAGATTTATTAGCAACAACAATACTTAGTTCTATCCACTAATGGAAGCAGGAAATTCTCATGTTTAATCATTAATTCTCTTAATGTGTTGTAATCATTATCATTAATTGAAGTATTATAAAGCAATTGCTTGAGGATATTGGAATTACTGATATAGTGATTTAGTTCTATTGTTCTATTGAAGAGACAATCAATCAATGCCCAATTAGTATGGCTACTAATTTAGCTGTTAAACATGATCTTAACACCATGAATTTGAGATATTGAATAGATTAGACAGTGTGTTCAAAATAAATTTAATCAGTATAGTAATACCTGCAAAGACCTGAAATACTGCAGATATTTCACGAAAGCTCAAGTTCATTAAGCAATGAAGAGTATTGTGAGAATTATGCTCTTAAATATGTATGTATTATATATTGACCTACCCAAATTGAAATGTTAGGAATCTGATCCAACCAATTAGTTGGAGTTGGCCAACTATATAAACCAAAAATGTATTCTTTTTAGCTTTTTTAAAAAGCCAAAACTCGCTGATTGATTATATACATCATTCTGGATTTGGTTGATTATATTGCAAAATTCCTAAAGAGGGACAGAGATCATAGGCTTGCTCTCTCTGACATCTGCTCTCTCTGACATTCACGTATCTCACCTTATTCCACCTCTCTGACATCTGTCTGCTACTCTAAGACTTTCTCGTTGTATTTATCGCTCAGTGCGCTATAATACTAATTGATATTTCTTGTTATACTGAAAATGACAAACAAGCAACAGTAAAGACTTTGGTAATGGATATTCTATTGGACTGCAAAATGTAATGACCTGGGAACATATTTATAGGGATTGTGCTATTTCTTAAAGTAAAATTCTAATTCAATTACAGTGTATCTGTGTGTGGCTGAATAATTATTCATAACTACTCTCATAAACGTTTCCATGTGCATATCCTTGTTACTCAAGGGTTATTCTATACATATCATAACAGGTGGGATTGGATTTTGCAATGGCATTCATTATATGAATGAATATATGTTTGCTGGACTCATTTTTGCAAACAACTCTACAAAATCTTAGGGACATCTCTGGTTATTTCAATATCTTCAAGAAAGATGTTTGTTGTATTTGAGTTGCTTATGATATTGCAAACTTTGGTGATGTTGTCTGATTTGTTGGTATCTTCGAGACCAAATAAGATGGCATTTGGACATTTCTGATCATGTTCCATGATGTATCAGATGAGTAAGGTGATATTATTTGTGGAATTATTTGATGGGATAGTAATTGTTTGTGGCTGTGGTTTGATGGCTATTTTTGATTGTAGTTGTGATTGTAGTTGAGGTCGTGGTTGTGGTAGTTGTGGGATTTGATTTTGAGCTGATAGGTAATTGCTTATCTGTGCTTTATTTTTTTTTTAAGAGAGATTAGGCTTGCTTGTATAGTTGTTTCAAAATGTATTGTTAAGCGTTCTTCTATGAGTGAATGAGTGATTCTGTGCTTTCAACTCTGGGAGGCAGGTACTCAGTTTGTTTAGCTTAGGAAAACGTGATGCACATACACAAAATAATGTATCTGAATTTTTAATGATATCAGCTAGGCTTTTGTTTGCATTTAAGCAGGCAAGGTGGACTTGATTGTTGCATAGGTGGAATTTGATGTTAATTTCGCTGTCATTGATGGTTTCAAGACATCTGAAACGTGCAGCAGTCTAGGAGGTCATTGGTAGAGATATTATTCTTTTGTTGTTGTTTGGTAGTGGAGGGTTTGGTGTTTTTGGCTGGCGTGATCAATGGCAATAGTTTCAATAGCTAGTTAATGTGATGGGTAAACAGTTACTTAATGAATGTTAATGATATGTTAGAGCACAAATCAAAAATAAGGTTACTTAAAACTAAAAATCAATCAATCGACTAGATAATCAATGATACATTATTAAATCTCTATCAATTCAATGAATCGGTAAATTAGTGGTCATTTAACAATTAATTATTATACTATTAGATGATAAATCAATTACTTTAGACAAATTGATTAATTAGTATAGCCAACATCACACTATTTAATCAATTTTAATCATGAATTTATCAGTTATTCAAATCACTCTAATCAAATAATTTTGGTAAGCAACAAACAGCCTAATTAATTACATTAATCACTAATCACTTTGTCAATTAAATTCACTAAATCACTGATTTCACTAATCAAAGAGTTCACAGGAATCACCAATCATTAACACTAATCAGTAATCACACTATATGCACTAAACACTCCAATCATACTAATCAATAAAAACAATAAATAGATTAATCATTTGATAAAAAATAATTATTTTAATGAAATTGATTTGGACACATCATTATTTAATCTTTGATATAGGTCTTGAGGTAGAAAGTTATAAGTTTTAAGATAATGAAAATAATGAAATAGTATTGAGAGTCAGCAAGTAAAGGGTTATTGCTTTACTAACTGTTGCTGATATATGATAATAGGTTTATAACCCCTAATAAACTGGTCTGAGGCCTCTTTTCCTAGGCTGGAGAAACAGCAGTTTCTTTGTGTCAAACAGGTTTAAAAACATGAATGGAGGAAATGTTTTCAAGTCCCACTTAAACTGTTTCCCCCTTTCCTCTTGAAAACAATCAGTGAGCAAGGGTTTACACTCTCTTTTTTGTTTTGCAAATTGAGTTTTTGAGATAGCAAAGATGCAAAGATGCTGAAGGAGAGGGGATCTCTGGCCCCTTCTCTTTGAATTTAAACAAGTTTGTGGTTCAGAGAAAGAAAATAATTCAGGGAGAGAATTCAGGCAATCTGATTACTTATAACTTTGCTTTTATTTATTGTTGCTGTTATCTGATCTGCTGGGGACACTCATTGTAAAAATTGTAGGTTTGGAACTGAAGTAAGAGCAAAACACACAGCTGTCACTGTTCAAGAAAGGACTGGAAAATTCCTTAAAGTTTTGGTCTCTCTCTCCTCCCTCCTTGTTTCTCCCTGCCAGCTGTCCTATGTGGCTCCAGGGAAACTGTGTGAGGGATATTAATGGAGACACGTCTGGCGTGGAAGGTACTTTGATCAGCTGTGTGTGGGATTTAAATGAAGTTGCACTGTTTGTGTTCTGCTGGCTCCAAGTGATCCAGTTCCCTTTTTTAATTTAATTTAATTTAATTTGACAAATTACCCAGTTCAGTGGCTTTGTGTATATGTAAAAAATAAAAAGAAGGTAGAATCTGGAGTCACTTTGCAATGTAAACTAGGCTGTATGCTGTGTATGCTCCCCACCAACACATTTGGAATTGAAATCATTTATATTTTTAAGACTGGAAGGGCATATAACTGAAATATGAGAACTGTGACATGGGGAGACTCATTTTTTTTTTACAATTAAAAACAAAATATTCACCTAGAGAGATACATACTTTGGCTACTTAATATTTAAATTAATATGAAAACCAAACTTATCATTATGAGCATTTTTTCAAAGTTCTCTGCTTTTAAAAGAAATTAACTTTTACAAAATTAAATAAAACTTGGTAAAAAAAAGTGCAAAAGGTTTTTATTGTCATGCAATATTGTTCTTTTTCAAAGCAAGCCAACAAGCCAGCAAGCCAGCAAGGAAGCAAGGGCTCTAAAATACATAGAATGCATCCCACAATATTTCTTTTGCCATTCTCTACAACTCTGGAACATTGAAGAACTTCAGTATTTTGATATAAATGTTTTTGTGTCCCCAAAAAATATTGTGAATAATACTAGCACTGAATTCAGATGACCTGGTACTTTGGTGACTCCATAATTAGTGTGCTATGTACTGTAGCAGGTGTCAGACCTATCATCATAACAAGCAATTTTGTTATTGCATTTATTTATATTAATTAAATCCATTGTCAGCCCCCTAAAGCCAGAAAGTATTACCAACATCCACAGATCACTCTTCAAGAAGAATCTCTGCTTTAATTATATTTAGCTATATTCAACTAAGCACCATTTCTAGACTGGCATTCATTGAAGTCATGGTGTGTCTTTCATGGGATCTTTGATCTATTAAAAGAGTTTAACCTTGTGATAAGATTTAATCCATGAATGTGGACTATTAAAGATATCATAATGACTCTTACAAGAAATGTAGCATAGATTCATAAAGGTGGAAGGATAGTCACATAGAAGTTGAACTTCTTGTTCTGTGAATGATCTGCTAAATCATTTTAATTTTTGTTTGGGACAAATTCAGGTTAGATACTAGGAGGAATTTCTTTACTCCAAGAGCAAGAAAGGGAACATATCACTTCATGAAGCAATAGATTCCACTGCTTGAGTCCTCTTGGAATCAAGAAATTCCTTCTAGCATCAAACCTGAATTTGTGATTTCAGCCTATTCGCATAGTCCTGCTTCCTAAAACAACAGAAAACCTATGTCTCCTTTTAAACAATGTATTTTTAATCTGAAGGCTACTATCATAACTCCTCTTGTTCTTCTCTTTTTCAGGCTTAATATACCCATTTCCTTTACCTGTTCCTGATAGCAGTTTCCAGTCTTCTCATCATCTTGATAGCCCTCCGCTGAACTCATTTCAGTTTGTTGATCTCATTATTGGAAGGCAGTGCCCAGAACAGGACCAAATATTGTGGGGAGTACTAACTAAGGCAAAATGGAGTAATGAAATACCTTTCATCCATGATGGAGAACCTATGGCATGCATGCCAGAGTTGGAACTCAGAGAACTCTCTGTGGGCACGTGAGCTATTGACCCAGCTCAGTTCCTCTGCACATGCATGTGTGCACCCCCCACCAGCCAGCTAGTCTTCAGGTCTCTGCTGCGCATGCGTGGGGGGTGGGGTACATGTGCACAGGTCATGTACGCATGCTCAGGGGCAGGGTGCATGCAGGGTGTATGCATGGGAGTTGTGTGTACATGCATGTGGACAAGGGGGTGCACATGCATGCACAGGTGGGGTGGGGTGCATGCACATGTTGCATTTTGAAGATGCGGCATGTGCTCTTTGGTACTTGGTGCTGAAAAGGTTAGCAATCACTGCCTAAAGGGCCTGTCACATAGGCCGATGGATGCAAAACGTATGTAAAAAGGACACAGCGAACGAGAAAATTTTCCATCCGTTGTTACCCGCTCTCAAAAGTGCCCCAAATTTGCATAAACAGAGCAGACAACAACGGAAAGGAATGGACAGGCGGGAGAGAGAGCCAGGATGTAAGGCGGATCGCTGCCACTGGAAGCCTACGGATGGAAGTGAGATGCACATCGCAGGGCTTCCCCAGGGGAGCACAGCAAAGCGGGATGGCACGCAGCAGAAGGAACGGATGCCAAGCGGAATGCTTTAAGCGGATGACGAGGATGCATCATGGAGAAGAGCGTAGCAGATGCCTAGCCGGATATGCAAAAACGTCACTGAGCACACACACACACAAAGGATGCATTGATCAAAGCCCCATCAGATATAAAAGGATGCAGCCTTGACAAGCAGGTGCACCTCCAGAAGGGAAAAGACCTGGCTGCCAGGAAACCATATCACCAGCGCATACAACACATAGGGAAGAAGAGGAAGTCCTGTGCCATCTTACTGCCAACCCGGCGAAGGACAGGGCACCATAAATCAATCTGGTCCTCGATCTGCTGTCTAGCTGGGCTTCTGCTGCTCAGCTGCCTGCTGGTGCTAGGGGCTTCTGGCTAGGAGTGCTGCTTCCCTGGTAGGCTGGGGCTTCTGCTGGTGCTTACTCTGCTGGTGCTTTGCTCCTAGGTCTGCTGCTGGTGGCTTGAGGTGCTTCACTGGTCTGCGGTGCTAGTGGTGCTGCCTGTACTCTGCTGGACCCATGTAGTGGAGCTGGGTCCCTGCTGAGTCCTGC
Source organism: Laticauda laticaudata (assembly GCA_004320025.1). Taxonomy (NCBI): domain Eukaryota; kingdom Metazoa; phylum Chordata; class Lepidosauria; order Squamata; family Elapidae; genus Laticauda; species Laticauda laticaudata. Next base: position 15,372 of record BHFT01052946.1, on the reverse strand, counting down.
TGGGCTCGCCTGAGTCTGCAGAGGGGCTGGTAGTGCTAGGTAGCTCCTGGTCCTGTCAGTCCGCTGGTGCTGCTGGTCCTGCTTTTGCTGCACTGTTGTTGTGATATCGGTGGTTGGTGGTGGTAGTGTGTGGAGCAAGGCCCCAAGAATGTTGAAGCCACCTTGATGGAGCGGCCCAGGAGGCCCTGCCAAGAGGAGGAAGAGGCATAACGTGAAGAACTGGAGAGGAGGGCAATGACTACACATCGGCCGAAAGAGAGAACAATGAGGCTGAGGTGCTCGATGGCGAGAGGGAATGAGTTGCCCGATGAGCGGAAGGGACACGGCTCTATCGAACGAACAAAAGAGGAAGCAGGCGTGCATTGGAAGACAGAAGGCAGAGAGCCATGAGGCTACACTATCGGAGGTCTCCTAGGTTTGTGAAGACAAATGAACACCCTGTATGGGAAGCTGACAACTCTCGAAGAAGCTCGGGCCACGGCCCCGGCGGTCAGCTCAACCGACGGGGAGACCTACATGATGGCCAAGGTGCAGCTTTCTTGGAGGGTGAGATCCGCGGCACCGAGCGAGGAAGGCAGCCTCTGTCTACCCTCACTGGGCTCAGGCAGGCCCACAGAAGAGCATGCCTCTTCTGGGCCAACGAGTCAGCTATTCACTGAGTGTACAGAAGGTGTTCCCACGACGGAGACCCCCACACGAAAGAAGAAGCTAGCACTCCCCATCGGTGGAGATGCATGGGGACCCCGCTGACAAGCAGTGGGAGCAGGAGAGGGCAGCACTTCCAATCAGAGGCGAAGTCCAACATCCACACGCCCAGAAGCCACACACCAAGAAAGCAGGAGGAGAGGCCAGATTCGGGAGGGACAGAGCCCACGACTGGTCTGCTGGAGAGCAGGGACAGGGACCATCACAAAGCAGCATAGCTCTCCTCTCCAGCTTGGTAAAAAACAGCACTGGAGATGGGTAGTGCCCTTTGAATCCTCAAACGAAAGCCCTTCCTCACCTACGTCAACCCAGACCCATCTGAGACATGTCGAACACAGTTACCAGGTGATAAGGACGGATCACCGGGTCTTCTGACCACCTCCAGGCCCCAGCTAGAACCGTTCCGACCCAGTCCAGGTTGCTTCTCGCACCCCAGGTGATGTCACAGGCCTATCCAAGTTTTCCACAGGCCTAATTCCACAGACTAGGCTAGCAGGAGTTCAGCCAGCAAGGTCGCCCCTTCCCACTCACCAGGACAGTTCCATCGCGTGCCACAGGGGCCCACTAGATGCCACCGATAAACGATGCCCATGGATAGCCCAGAGCGCCACCAATGCCACGGAAGGCGCACGCATGCCAAAGTACCAAACCAACCACCCAGATGCCACCTAACATTGGCCATCCGCTCATTCCCGGAGCTCATCACCTCGTCAACGCGCAGACGACGTACAAGACTACAGCTTCTCGCCTTCCTCCAACCCACAGACAAGCCACAGCGCCAAAACATCTTCATGGTCTTGGGCACTACGACACCCATGTCATGAGAGGAGGGGCCTCTCAAACTACACGGGACTGAGCCAGCTTATCATGAGAGTCTCCTCCAAAACGAACCAGTCCCCAGGTTGTCCTCTCCGGACGCAGCGCACCCCAATAGGTGCCAATCAGACCCAGCACTCCAGGCAGCAGCCACCCCACAGCCACCTGGATTCTTACCCTGACGAAGCTATGTGCAACGCCTACAGAGTGACTGAAGAAAAGGCAGAGAACTGGTTGACTACCGTGAATCTTTATACTTTGCACTTGGACAGCTTTATTGGGCCATATTTGTGTTTACAGAGTTTGTTATTGAATAAGATATATCTTTGCTATCACACACCTTGCCTGTCATTTTTTGCAGTAAATAAGTCGTGGTGGAAATTTTAGAAGATGATTTAAGAGCCTTTTGCAATGCTTGTGAGATGATGCAGTGGGATGGGCAGGGCTACCCCTATGGGAAATGGGTAATAGCTGTGGGAGGGCAAGGGATACCTGTGGGATGCGGTAATCAGTTGGGATGGGGGTTAGGATACGCTGTGGGATGGGCAGGGATACCTTGGGATGAGTAATAGCTGTGGATGGTTAAGGATAGCAGTGGGATAGAGATAAGCCTCCGCGTGCAAGCTAGTCGGGACTGTTGTGGTCCACCCTCCCAGTGCCGGACAACCTATGGCCTTTATTATCAATACAATTTGATTCATTGATCAACACATTTCAAACATCAAAACAACAAGCTTAGTATTAAAGTGCCCTTGTTCTTGATGGGGCAACGTCAAACATACATGGAACAATCATCACAAGTGTGATGAAGACAGGTCAAGGAAGCATGCCATTCAGCATCTACATCTTGTCTTGCAACTACCCACTGCATCCAGCTGGGGAGAATCACAGTGGGTTTCAGGAGGTTGCGCTGCTTTCTTCTCCACGATGAAGTACTGTTTGGAGCATTGCAACATCCACAGTATCTATCAGGTTTCCCTTGCTCATCGAGACCAGGCTCCAAGTCCCATTGCTTATGGTGGTTCCACGCAGCCTGGTTTCTGCTGCAACAGCTGGGTACCGGGCGGCGCATAGAGATTGTGCAAGAGATGCAAGCAGCTCCCGAGTGTTCCTCAAGCTCTGGCGAATGCTTATAGGTGGTGAGGAAGATACTGGAACCTTGGTTGGCCAGGATGCCAAAGGCGTTCTCCACAACCCCCGTTGCCCTTGGACGCCTGTCGTTGAAATCCTCTCTTTCAAGGAGAGGCATCTGGAAAATGTAGGGCTTTCAATGAGAGGTTGTGAGGGAGAAGGCATCATCCCCCACCATGAAGTAGGGCACAATCTTGTGTGTCATTGGGTAGGGTCTGGTGTTCTGGGACCCAATGATCGAGTGCCGATTCTGCCCCTCTTGCGAGATAGACTTGGAATTGTATACCTGGGCATCTGGAAAGAATGAGCAGGTTGCCTATGAAGCATCGATGTACATGATACTTGTAGTCAGCATACGACCATTGGCGAAGAGGATGATGCTGAAGAGAGCCTTGTAGTTGAAAATAAGTGACCCCGGATTGGCTTGGTGGGCTTTCGCAGGCCACGTGCTTCCCAATCCTAAATGGTTACCAAACGGTGTGGGGGAAGTTCACTGCTGAATACCACTGCTTCTGCAACTTTTCTTCCATTCCTTCTTTCAGTGGAGGAGGCACTGGAGGAGTTCCTCCTTGGTATTCTTCGATGGTGTGGCCTGCCCACTTCTCTGACCACATGCTGATGGTGTTTAGTGTTGGCAAACCTCCAGCCGTACTGCATGCTCTGTATTGGCCCTGAGGCCAGTGTGGGCGCAGACTCAGTGCCACTTGAGCCCAGGTTCCAGCTGGGCCAGACAAGTTGGATGCTAGGATCTTGGTGCAACTGGGGTCTAGCCGCTCACAACGTTCATCAAACACTGGCTGGCGGAACCTATGGAACGAAGTCATGGAATGCGACGAGGGTCTTCGAATTCCATGCGAGCTCAACATCGCTCGTTATTAAACAGTCCGACATCAGCTCTTCTCAGCGATCCAATCATTTGACCCAGACGACTTCTTAGGACGCCATGTCCTTTTCTCGCAGTAGAACAGGTGAAAAGAGACCTGGTAAAGGGCTTCGCAAACTGTTGTAAGAAAATGGCGGCTAGACAAAAAGGAGTGGTGCTGGACGATCATCGCAATAGTGGGTGGAGAGTGGATTGGATGCCTGAGTTGGAAGGAGCAAAGAGCAAGATGAAGGCTGAAAGAGGTCTGTGGCTGCAGGGCTGCTGGACCTGAAAGTGAGGATCATGATTATTTCTACTCCACCTGCTTAAGGAAACATAGGTTTTTTCTCGCTAGGGATGTCACTTTTTGGCAATCCTTCTTCACGGCACAAACCTTTGGCGAACACCCTAAATAATCCGAATAACGTCCCCCATGAACCTTATATTTTCCATTTTAATGCTTTATATGTGAGCTGCATCCACTTAACATCCTTTCATGTTTGATGCTACTCATGCCTGACGCGAAGTTCCGCATCCGTTACAACATTCTCCCTCATTTCCGTTTTCCGCTGAGTGGATGCCAAGTTGCGCGATGCGCAGCGGATGCGCTCGTGAGAATATAGCGGACGCAATAACGGATGACGATGGATGTAATAACAGAATGTTTCCCGATATCGTAGCAGATGTAAACGGACACGTTGGAATACTCTTTTTTTCGCTCACAAAAGCTTTTGTGCAGCTCAAAAACTTTTGTGAAGCAGATGAAATGTCAGTAGATGCATGCGGGAAACAGGGGTAGAAGAGTAATGAAAAACGGACGGACATGAGATGACAGAACGGATGCCATCGCGTTAACCAACAGATGGCAAGTGTTTCTCTCCATTTTACATCCTCTTTCCATCCATTGGTGCTGTGTGACAGGGGCTTTACATGATCTGGACTCTATACCTCAGCTAATAAACCAAAAAGAGAAACCTGTGTGACTTTTAAGCATTTTTATCACATGTGACTTATGTCTTTTTGGTAGAACACCCAGTTTTTGTGTGTGTGTGTGTACGTTTGCTACAAGTTAGTCTCCCCTATCCTATATTTGTGGCTTTCTTCTTTTTTTAAAAAAAAATGTCCCAGTCATGGAACATTGTGTTTATTTTTGTTAAATTGATACTTCTTCATTTCAGCCCTCTGCTCAACCTTCTCCAGATCTTTTTCTTTTTTAATATTTGCTTTCTTTTCTAAAGTATTAATCACTCATCCTGGCTTTGTGCTATTTCAGGACAGAAAAGTGAAGTTTGGGAGTCAAGTTCTTTTCTCTACCATGTAAACAGAGAAGAAACAAGACTTACTTTATTGTAAGGCTACATTAACTGAATCTTGCAAGTCTGAACTTACAAATTTCCAGCCTGCCACTTTTAACTGTTAGGTTCATTAGGAAGGGTGTTTTCTCAGTTTCTTTCTTTGCTGTTAACAATTGCAGGGTTCTGCCTCTCTTGTCTGATTAGTTCCTAGTATTGGAAGAATTTTCCTTCTGGGTTCAAGTGGGAAAAAAGACACTGGAAACATGGAGGCTGTTGGGAAAGATGGTTTAATGGTGGACAGGATCACATGCCTTGGAGTTCTTGGGCGAAGAAAAGGGAAGAGATGTTAAGATTGCTTGAATTGTATGCCCTCTGTTGGGCTTTGAATTTGAGCTTGTGTTCAGATTGGTTATCAGACTCCCAGAAGACCATGCAGGTCCCATGAATGTAAACTGTCTTTTGAGTTCCAGGCTTGGTTGACTCTTGCTCGGTGATGATATAATGAAAGGGCTTTGGGCAATTCCTATTATGGCTCTGCCTGAAAGAGGGTAGATCTTTGTTATGTAGAATAGCTTGGAACAGCCTTTTTTCAATTCAAAGGTTTTTTTACACATCTCTTCATATGAGCAACGTGATTTCAGATTACAATATTTATACATAGTCATAGTTATACTTTCAACTTTCTTAATTTATATCACTTCAAATTATTATCCATTCGACTAATCTTTAGATAAATTTCCTTTTCATATTTCAATTCAATATCAAAATCATTTCATCCTCACACATATTTTCAATTCTTTATTCCTATTGTTTCCATTTTCAGCTTATCACCTATTTTATGTTACTTTATGTATTCCTATCATCTATAAGTTTCACAAAACCAATATAAAATTAGACAGTCAATGAAAGAAAAAATGAGTAAAATTAAAGTAAGATTAATACATTGAGGATCCACATGGTATATACCTCAATCTACAATATATCTTATATCTATTCTGAATATATTCATATAATCATTTCATATTTTTTTCTTTGTTTCCAAAATTTACCCATGTAATTTTAATAAATTTTCATTCCCCTGCTCTTGATTATAATATAATTCATTTATTATAAATATTTTATATTCCCACATAATCCCTTCTAGTTCATTATATTTTCTATTTTTTCATATCCTTTCTATAATCAATTGTATTTATACCAGATTTTCACCTATCATCATATTCTATTTTCCTAATATCATTTAAATAGTCATAAGCATATTTTAGAATATATATATATATGTGTGTGTGTGTGTGTGTGTGTGTGTGTGTGTGCTGTTTAGCTTTTCTCGGGTATATATCCCAAACATCATTGTAGTGTTGTTAAAGTGCAGCAACGTTTCAGCAGAATCTCATCTGCCATCATTCAGGCCTTTCTGTATGGATGTGTATGTCTCCACAGCTTTTGGTTTCAAATTCGAGGCTGGTCCGATTCTGATTGGCTAGGAGGCCTGGGTCTGTGTTCACTGGAGCTTGGAGTTATTGATTGCGTTGTCTCTGGTTTCTTCTGTCGTGTTTGTGGCTGTTGATTGGCCTGGCAACCCTCTGTTCTTGTGTTGGAGGCTTCAGTGCAGCTTGGCCTTCGTGTGAAAGGACGGCTGCTATTCATCAGGAAGCTAAAGTTTCACCTGGGTGCCTGTGGGGGGTGTTGTGGAGTTGGAGCATCAGAGGGAGTCTGTCTGTGCTCAGGTGTTTGTCTGTTTTGTGATATGGAGATCTTTTCTATTTGAGAATGCAGGTTGTCCAAATGATTGGACAGTCTGCTGGAAATCATCTCTTTCGATTCATGCTTTCAGTCTTTTTCAATCTCTATGGCCTTCTCATGATGATTCTGTGGTTGGGGTTTTCTATCAGTGCCTAGAGTTTTAGTGCCATGAAGGGTTGATGTTGGGACCTGTGGTTTTCATTTGTGTTGGACTAGTGTAGGAGGTGTGTTCCACCTTTTTTTACTGCATTTTTGTGTTATCTAGGCGGTACTTATTCTTCCTATTGGTCTGTTCCAATGTATGATGGGCGGCATGATGCACAGGGAACTTCGTATATGCCTTGGTTTTTCCAGTGTCAATTTTACTTTGGGGTTTCTCAGGATGGCTGCCTATTTTTTTTGTCTGTTCTTGAAGGCAGTCTTGATTGATGCCTGTGTTAGTATCTTACTGATTTATCGTGTAGTACCTTTTATGTAGGGCAAGACAGCTGTCCATAGGTCTGTTTGTCTTCTAGGTCTCTGTTATGTCTTTGGTGTGTTTTTGTGGATCAATGATTGGTGATGGGGTTGTTTTTTTTGGAAGCCGTTGGCTGTCAATACGGTCTGTCAGGGTGCCATAGTTCAGTCTTTATATGTGTTCTTGTCGTGCAGGCGTTGGTTCTGCGTAATTAGTGTTTTCGCCACGGGAATTTATCTGTGCTGGGTGGTGGTGGGATTGGGCGTGAGGTACGGTTGTTTGGTGTGTTTCTTTTGGTATATGCGTGTGTCCCAGTGTGCCATATAATGTTTCCAACAGAGAACTCACCAAACCAGACAGATGTCCTAACAAAGGATTCAATTTGCCATTGAGCCACCCCCCCCAAAAAAAATCCCAACAGAATCCATTCATATGGCAGGGTAGAATCCAGCCTAACCAAATTAAAATACAGGTGGAAGCTGACAGAATAAGACACCAGGTTTACAAACATCTTATGCACAAAACCAACCAACCAAAAGCAAACTGTAAAAAGATGAATTCAAAGCGCTACAAACCTTCTGAAAAATGATAACAGGCATAATTCATACTCCCAGCAGATAAAGAGAACTGCACAGTAGTAATGGACAGAAAAGACTACAAAACAAAATTGCAGACTTCCAGACTCCACACTAGCTTGCTAATGAATAGCAGCCGTCCTTCACATGAAGGCCACAGCTGCACTGAATCCTCCAACACAAGAAACAGAGTGTTGTCAGCCAATCAAAGCCACAAAAACAGACGAAGAGACCAGAAACACCAATTCCAATCAAAAACTCCTAAGTTCAATGAACAACAGACCAGGCTCCCTAGCACAAATCAGAATGGCCAGCCTCGAATTTGAAACCAGGAGCTGTGAGAACCCACATCCAGACAGAAGCCTGATGATGGCCAGATGGGTTCTGCTGAAACGTTGCTTACAACTTTAACAGCACCTACAATGATGTGCGGATAATACCAAGGAAGCTAAAACAGGCACACATGTAATAACTGCGATAAAGCTTAAAAAAACAATATATACTATATATATACTATCGGACATAATATTGATGTAATAAATATTTCATCATTGTAAGGTTGCTTCCTGACTGGAAAAAAAATATTGTTTTATGATCACTAGTGTATCATCTGGATTTTGTATATTCTGCTTGTAAACCATTAGCGGCAGTACCACATGTCCCAATATCTGAAAATGAACTGTCTTCTTTTCCAGAAATGCTGTAAATTTGGTACTTTTCTGATCAAGTGCATTATTGTTGCAGCTATAAACAAGTGTTATGCTGATTCACATTATTCCAGATCACCGGGTTTGATTTTTTAAGTTTATGTTCAATCAAATGACTCTGTGAAATTGACTAAGAAGTTAATAAATGTGACTAATCGATTGATTGATGATGGTTGGACTCTAAGAAACTCTGTAGTTTCACAATAAATTCTGCAATGAACTATTGAAAATGAGATATACAGACATATTTTCAAGAGGGCGAAAAAATTTCAGCTAGCACTTCAGAATGTATGTGTGAATTTGTGTGTACCTAAACAAACAAACAAAACCCCTCCTCACACTGCGGAATAAATGTTCAAGCAGTCTGAATCTCGATAAAATGCATTTGCGGGGATAAAAATTTCTCCTGGGATGCGCAATTACTTTTTGACAGCTATGACAAGCTTTCCTTCCAGACAAAAGCTACGCTCCTGGTTAATCAATGTGGATTCAAAGGATATCCAAAGAAATAAAAGAATAAGAACAAATTCAGTATTAAACAAGCATCAAACAAAGAAGTACTGGGTTATTTTCATCTTTCTCTTTTACTGACTGGTTTCTTAACTACTGTAATTTCAAAGCCCACTGAGGAATCCTCTGGTTAGTTTCATGTTTTGGGTGTAGAAGTTCAGAAAATATTATTGTGTTGGTGAAAAAACATAGAATAAAGTAGATTCATATCTTTCTTCGGCTGAAATCTTAGTAACTAACAAGTAGTTACCCCCATTTCATGTTGATACCTATAAATGGTCTGTTTGTCATCAGATAATTTATTTTAATTCAAAGATAAATGATAAAATTGAAGGCAATATTCAGTCAGTCAGAAAGGGAGTTTCCTAATCCAGTTGAATTGGGAAATAACCTTCCTATGGACTACAGAAAAGATAAGAAACCAGAAAATAGAGACAGCATTCCCCATCAAGGGAAAATTTTAAAATCAAACCAACCAAGTAATAGTGAAGGATATTGTTGATCAATAGTAGTCCCATGTAGTTATTTTCACTGTTAATATTTTACTTCCCAACTTTTTTCTTCTTTTTCTTGCACTTTGGACTTTTTATTTAGCTTTTTCTTGTTTGCAGTTAATTTCCGAAACATGTTATTTATTGGTTTTAAGCCCATTCACCACGCCCAACGGATGCAAAAAGGACACAGCGGATACGAGTCTATATATATGTTGCCAACCGTTGTTATCCCGCTCTCAAAAGGGCAAAAATTTGCATAACCGGAGCGGATAACATCAGACGCACGGGAGGACGCAGGCGGGATGGAAAGCAGATGCGGAACGGACGCTAGCGGATTGGAAGCGGATGGGAGGCAGATGGCACATCCGCAGGGCTTCGGGGGGTCTCAGCAAAGCGAGACGCCGGTAACAGAAAGAGCAGACGTGCAGAGCGGAAAGCCTAGCGGATGAAGCGGATGCCAACAGCAGCATGCACAGCGGATGCCTGGGTGTTAATTGCGCATACGGGGAGGAGCATTGCATCAGCCCCACGGATTATAATGGAAACAGCTCGGAAGCAGGTCGCCATTGCAAGAGGGAAAGCTTGCTTTTGCGCAGATGGATTGGCTGCCTTTTGCCTGCCCTGCCTGCATGTCTGGGCCTGCAGCCTTGCTTGCCAGCCTGTGTGCCAACCTCTCAGCCAGCCTTGGTTTCCGTGCACGCCTCCCTGCCAGCCAGGCAACCCCACAACCATGCGCGAAGCACAGCGAAGCTCAGCTTATCTGCTGCCAGCCCTTGCAAGAGGAAAGGGGCTACCATCCCGCCCCTGGCCCTCACTCTGGTTCTTGCTGGGGCTTCTGCAGCACGCGGCTCGCTCTTCTGGGGCTGTGCTTCTGCTGCTATCTGCTTCTGGAGGAGCTGATGACAAGCACTGCAGCACCAGCCACTCCACAGGCACCTGCCACCCTTCACCCCTGAGACTGAGCGCCAAGAGGAGTGCCAGCAGAACTCATTTTGTCTTGTAGCTTGTTGTTAATAAAGTCTATTTTTGATTCACACACTTGCTTCATTTTCTTTTTTTTAATAAAGTCTTGCTGGAAACAATGTTAGAAATGGTTTTAAGCCTATTGCTTCTTGTGGGATGGGTAAGGATAGCATTTGGAATGGGTTAGGATCCTGCCTCATGGGTCTGCTGGGCGATGCTGCCATGTTTGGCTAGAGTACCTGAACCTGTTTGGCCAGGATGCCAAAGCGCTTTCTCCAGCCACCCGTCTTGCCCTAGGACAGTCTGCAGTTAAAGTGTAGGGCTTTCATTGAGGAGCGTTGTTAGGGACAAGGCGTCATCCCCCACGATGAAGTAGGGCACATCTTGTTGTCGTTGGGCAGCGGTCTGGACTCTGGGAAGCCACCATGAGTTGCCTTCCAGCAACCTCCTTGAGGCTGACCGGCGTTGTGTACCGCGGCGATCTGAAGATGAGCCGTTGCCTGAAGCATCGCATGTAACATGAACTTGTAGTCAGCATCGACCTATTGGCGAAGAGGATGATGCCTGAAGAAGCCCTTGTAGTTGTGATAAGTGGACCCCGATTGGCTGGAGCTTTGCAGGCCACGTGCTTGCAATCTATGGCTCCAACGGACTATTGAGTGTTGGGAAGTTCCACTTCTGATTACCACTGCTCTGCAACTTTCTTTCCATCCTTCGTTCAGTGGAGGGGCACTGGAGGAAGCTCTCCTTTGTATTCTTCGATGATATGGCCTGCAGCCCACTTCTCTGACAACAAGAGCAATGGTTTGTTGTGAGCACCTCAGCCGGTACTGCATGCTCCTGTAGCGTGGTCCCGAGGCCAGGTGGCGTCAGAGTGGAGTGCCACCTTTGAGCCCAGGTTCCAGGGCTGGGCCGGGAAGGTAAGTGTTTGCCGTGGTCAACCTGGGTGTCAGGCGGCTGCACAAGTTCATCAAAACATGGCTGGAGGCATTCTTCATGAAGTTCTGGAATTGCCCGAGTGTCTGTCACTTCCTGAAGCTCCACATCAGCTTTTGTACAGTCCGTCCTCTGCTCTCTGGTGAACCATCTTTGGAGCAGACTTTTTTTTGGGGTGCCTCCTCTTTCTCCTGTAGTAGAGTTCACAGAGCCGTGTAGATGGTTTCGCACTGGTTTGCAGAACGATGGTGGCTGCCGAAAGGACTTTGTCACATCCACTGGTGGACATGACTGGATGCTGTGGAAGAGGAAGAGTCAGATGAAGGTTGCGAGGTCTGCACAGCCTTGGCTGGCTGTTCTGAAAGTGAGATTGCAGGCCAAGTTGCTCCCCTTTTTATAGCAGTGTGGTGTCCCTTGCATCCTCTAACATTCACTCTAAGGCACTGCCAGACTCTTAATATCTGAGATAGGTCTCTCTGCGAACGTTTTTATCCATTTTAAATGCTTTGTTTCACTTGACATCCGTTCTGCGATCCGTTCCGGCGTCCGTTTCACGCTTCCTCCTGCGTCGAGCGGATGAGAGTTGCGCGGATGTGCAGCGGATGCCACGGATATAGCGGATGCGTAACGGATGCAGAACGGATGCGTAGCGGATGCATAGCGGATTGCCCAGAACGCACGAGAACTGGATAGATACATTTTTCCGGCCAAATTTTGGGCATTTCAAAACTTTTTGGAGCGTGATGAAACGTCCATAAACGAAGATGCTGGGACGGATAGAGAGAAAGCCAAATGGAGGCAGTGAGTACATCGCGTTTTCCAACGGATGGCAAGCTTTTTTGTCTGTTTTACATCCTCTTTGCATCTGTTGGTTCGGTGTGACATGGGCTTTACTTATTTCTTCAGATAATTTATATGGCTTCCCACTCACTTTCAGTGATTTTCAGATTTTGCTCATCTGCCATTTCTGTTCTATAATATTTATTAATTTTATCTTCTTGTTTAAAAGCTTCAATAAAATATACATGTGTTTTTTGTAAACTGCACATACAGGCTTATTAAAAGTTGCACTAGCTAGTCACATTATATTTTAGTATTTATAATGTGCCAGTAATTAACAGAAAGCCTGTATGTTGTAATGGTGAGGTGCATTTGATGACGTATTTTTTTCCTTCCAGATGTTGGACTTTTGTATTTTCAGAGCATACTTCTATCAGAAAGAATGGGAGAAATGAATTATAATTTTTCACAACTCTGAGTGACTCACAACAAGCAAGGAAAATAAATAAATTACAATAAGACCAATATAAGATAGATAAAAGATTGCAAGCAGAAGTAGTTTTTGTAGTCTCTGAAACGATTGTTTTTGGGGGATTTTAAAATAAGAGTTTGAGCAAACACTTTTGAGATATTGCATTCTGAAATACATACTCACTCCTTCGAATTTTATAAAGTCTACTTCTGAGTTAGTAATAAGACAAAGAAGAGCTTTGCTTCCTCTCCTGAATGCATAATTTGTTAATCCTTTAGGAATTCAGATTATTCAGGTTACGTGCAGAACATTTCTCTTCTCCCAGTATAGCTGAACTGGTTGCCCTTTTCCAAATCATCATGTGGCATAAAATGGCCACTTGTGATTATCACAGAGAGAAAGGGAAAGGGGATTTCGATACATTGTCATTATTAGAGTGAAGCATCAAAATAAACTTGCATTCTGGAAACTTCTGCAAAAAAGGCATTTCTTACTGCATATGAATATGTGAACTTGAGGTTCAGTGGCACAGTGAAGATTTCATGGTTCTGTAGATTGGATCTCTACCTTACAAACAAAATTTACAGATGGTTTCAACCTATTTTAAGAGGAAAGAAAGAAAGAACAATACTTTCCATGCCATCTATATGATAATAATCACGTTGGGCTCCAAAAATTTCAGCAACGGGTTCTCTGCCTACTTGTTGGCTGGGCATGTCCATGGTGAGTGTGGCCTAGTCAGCTTCCTGTGCCACAGAGGGAAAGTGTTTTTGCCTTCCCCGGGCTTTGGAAGCTTTCCTTGAGCTCTGGGAAAGCAAAAACAGCCTCCCCCGGGCTCCACAGGCTCTCTGGAGGCTGGAAACTGGCTCATTTGAAAAATCTGCAGGACTAGCTCCTTGTCTAACCTATGGTCACAAGACACAGTAATCCCCATCTTCAAAAAGGGAGACCCCAGCCTAGTTGAAAATCACAGACCAATCTCTTTAATTCTGCTTTACCTGTAAAGTCATGGAATCAATTATTAACCAATCCATTATCCTCCACAGACAAACAACCTACTCTCTAAGAAACAAATTTGGTTTTAGAAAAAAACTATCCTGTAATCTGAAACTTTTACACTGCAAAAACTACACAACTCGATCAGGTCAAAGCAATAGACACAATCTACATAGACTTCTTTAAAGCCTTTGATTCAGCGGTACATGACAAACTACTCCTAAAATTAAAATCTTATGGTATCTGTGGACACCTGCAAAACTGGATAGAAGCATTCCTGTCAAACAGACAAAAAATGATCAAAATTGGGAGCGTTCTATCAAATCTTGTACCTGTCAACAGTTGCGTCCCTCAAGGTAGTGTTCTAGGACCAACTCTCTTCATACTCTACATAAATGACCTCTATGATCATAATATAGATAGATATATATATTTCGCTGATGATAGAAGACATTCAGCACACTGTTACCCTTCAAAAAGATCTCGACTATGTATCAATGGTCAACAAATGGCAACTTCAAATCTCAACAAATAAATGTTCTGCTTTGCATATTGGCAAAAAAAATAATCAGAAAATAAAATACAAGCTGAATAGTCAAGACCTTGTTGATGATCCAAACTTTGTCAAGGACAATATATATATATATCTAATGATTCTAAAGCGAGAGCCACTGTAACTACATAGCCAAAAAGCATTAATATACTAAATCCTACGTAGCTTTTTCTCTGATATAATATAACGTATAGATACAAAACATTTGCCAGACCAATACTTTGAATAGAGACTCATAGATTGAAACCCACATTACATATGTGATATTAATACTGTTGAGAAAATCCAGAAATATTTCACAAGAAGAGTTCTCCACTCCTCTACTCATTGCAGAATATCTTATGCCACCAGACTTGAAACTTCTAGACCTAGAAAACCTAGAACTACACTATCTTTGTCTGATCAGTGTGGTATATAAAATCATACATTGCAATGACTTACCTGTCAATGAATACTTCAGCTTCAACCATAACAATACAAGAGCACACAATAGATACATACTCAAGGTTAACCGTACCAAACCTGAAACAGTACTTGAGTCTATCAAATAGTCTAATCACCATCTAGCAGCTGCTTTACATGAATGAACTTAGTTCAAAGGATATAAAATTATGTATTTGATTAGAACAAATAATGCTAACAACTATGAAGAAGACAGAGATGATTTTTTTTTTGGTCAAAATGACTTTATATCTTAAAGGAAATTCTTCCTTTCAAATATTAAACTGGTCTTTAAAATGGCAGGATATTTCACATAAGGTACATTTTAAACCTCTAATATATTACAGGTATTATCAGTTACAGTTTTCACAATTGGTGAAGCTATTTCTAAAAAAGAAAGAAAGAAATATATAAAGTGGTTGCAAAGCAATTGAAGAAATTGAAACAACTATTATGCCACTGAAAACTAAGTACTTTATCTCTTTCTGAAAAGTATGTTCTGTTAAAAATATCAGTTATGTGATAATGAACAAGAAAATTTGAATTTCTCTCCATAGCTAATACTTATCTTCAATTTTAAGCTACCATTTGATTGTCATAATTGCCAGAGCTACATGTAAATTTCTTTGTCATTAGGAAAGTTGGAGGAGTGCTATGAATTTTCATTGGTATGCAAGGCAATCAGTCCTCCTGGTTTTTCCTGATGATACCAATTTTTCTCTATGCTATAAAAATTGAGAACATTGAAAATTATTTTAAAGTAGTCTTGTTAGCCATTGTGATTTTTTTTGTCAGATTTGAAAGCACTTTTTTTTTTTACTGAATGCTCTTCTCATCAAGGTTCAGTCATTTGAACAACCCTTAAGGCCGTGTCACACTGCACCAACGGATGCAAAGAGAAAGTAAAACGGACAAAAAAGCTTGCCATCCGTTCGA
>BHFT01052944.1:0-12123 GCA_004320025.1 Laticauda laticaudata | reverse complement strand
GCTTGTCCAGCATCAAATTATAGAGTAATTTGGTGATGTCGAGCATGTGACAGCACCACACCCCCTTCCCCTTTCTCTGGTCTTTTGCCTCCACACAGTTGCGTAACCGTGAGTCCACTCTCCAGTGGTTACGCCGGGTGGGGCTTTTAGTCGGCTACCGGATACTTGACCTGCGCAGCGGCGTCCCTCAGCGTCGGCCTGTCTTCCATGGTCGATCCGCGTCAGGATTGCCTTTCTCTTGTCGTCCTTCTCCATTGGAACTCCTCGTAAAGGGTGTGAGCTTCAGCCCCTCTGCCCACTCTTCCTTTGGGTCTCTCAGGGCTGTGGTTATGACTTTGGTCTCTGCCGCTCCCTCCTCGGTCTATCGAGCTTGGCCTCGAGAGCTGGGCCTTCGGTTCATCCTTGCCAGGAAGGGCTTCATCGTTGCTTCCCGGCTTACCCGCGCTGTCTTTCTCTTCGGCAGGTCGAGCTGGTGTGTGTTGATATTGTCTGATGTGTGTCTTGTAAGTTCTGTGTGAGCGTGGTTCTAAAGTCGGGTTTGTGTTGGTGTCTTTGTGTCGTCGTTGATTGGTGGTTCGTTCTCTCGCTCGTCGCCTTTTCTCCCTATCTATTTTGTCGTTTCCCCACCGCCCCCTTGTTGTTTTTGGAGAATTGTTTTTTGGGCCTGCGCGATGCTGGTATTGTTGCAGCGGTGCTGTCGAGCATGGAGGCAGGTGTGATGGTGGGGTGGCAGTTCAAGTGTCGCTATTGGTATTCCGGCAAATGTTCTCTCTGGTGGTGTGCTCTCTTCCTGCGTAGTGCTGTCGTGATGGCCAGTGTCGTCTTGCCACTCGTCCCAGTTCAAGTCCGTGGTATGACCAGTGGCCCTGTAGTTTGTGTGTATGGAGTTGTGGGCGCGTTGGGCGGCTGGAAGCCGCTTATGTATGGATGTGGGTCGTGTCGTGTGGTTTGGGTAAGAGGTTTGTGGAGGTGAGGACTTGGTCGGTGCCGAGTGGGAGACGGAGGGCGTAATTTACTTGGAGGAGTTCAGGGGCGGTTTCTTCAGACTTGTGCGTGCTGTGATAGGTGTGGTATATCTATCTCGGGTAGGCAAGGTGCTAATTTGCTGCCGCTATGAGGCAGTTCTGCGGGTTTTGTGTTAGTGGTCTGTAACCTAGAGGGGTGATTTGCTGATTGTTACAGTTTGGTCTTAGTCGTATCTCGGATGTCCCGCGTGCTCCAGTTTGTCTCGGGTTCTTTACTTTCGAGTATAATGAATACATGTGGTTCAGCTTGATCCATTTGAAGCTGATGAAGCCGGCGCTGTTACGCTTGTTGGTTATGCTTGTCATGTAGTATTGCTCGAAAGCTGAGGCAAGTAACATTGGGTGCGTCCATTGTCAGGATACTACTACATCGGCAGTCCTGGTGATGCAAAGAAGCAGTTTGCTTCATTGCTGGTTTTACAACTGCTCAGTAAGTCTGTGGACGATCATCAATGACCTAGACCTTCTTACGCCATTTGAATAAGTCTCAAGCAATATCCAGTCAATATCGTATTCCCTTTCGTTGGCCCTGCAAATATCAATATGGAGTAGTCTCAACTAGGGGCCTCTGGAGTCTTCCCATATTCTACGCCTCGTGCAAAGGGAGGGTCATGGGTTACGGCCTATTGCTCTCTGGCAGTCATAGGGCATGTTTGCCATCCCATCGGTTCAACTGTCTTTAGTCCGCCCTGGCCAGCCAGAACAAAACTCCTGAGCCAGGCGGCTTCACATCTTTTTACTATGCCTGATCATTGCGCTGGCCCAACATGCACACAATACTTCCTCTTGCGCAATTTGTTCGGGAATACCACCCCTGTCTCCCCACAGATTACAAACCCGTTTGTCATGAGGGACTAATTCAGGTCTGCCAGGTGCAAAAACGTTATTTGTCTTAAAGTCCTCACCTCTATCCGTCACTTGGCCAGCCCTTACCACCCAATGCAGAGATCTGGGCTGGTCAGTGGGTCACTTTCGCGGTATGTACTTTAGTGACTGTCTACATGCTGCGTGTAGTGGCAGATGTCGGCCATGGCTTCGCATCTGAAGCAGTGGAGATGTGGTGGGGAGCTGGGTCATCATTCCTTGTTAGGGCACACGGAGGGAAACGGACTTAACGACATCCGCGAGCTGGGTGATGGTTCTTATCGCCTGGGCGACGTAATGAGTGCTGTACTTTTATGACAGCGAGGAATTACGACCCAATCGGTCGTCATCCTTCGGTTGAATAGGATCGATTGTCAGCGGTTGCGTTGTTTCCCTGCCAGATTCCTCGAGAGGGTTTTGTGGTCTCTCGGATTATATAGAAATGTCCTACCATGTACTAGTATTCAATGCGAATCTCTTGATGCCTACTATCGATGGCGAGGGACTTTCAGTCAGTTGGCTGTAGTCCTTTCAGATCCTTTGACAGTATGGTTTAGCAATAGAGGTGATTGGTTGCCTTTCTCTGCCTATCTCGGTACTTGAGCTCTGTCTAAGCTCTGCAGGTCTCGAGCTGCGATTCCAAAAAGGCCGTTAGCAACTGGCAGGTTGCTTGCCTGCTTACTGATGTTAAAACAGTTGTGATCCGTTAATAAGTCCTTGGAATGTTTTGGAATGGCTGCTTGTTTCTCGGGTGATGCGCCTCCCAATTCCAGACAAGTTGGCTTTTTATCTTGATAGCTCAATCGTAATGGTCTGCGTACGATTGCCTTTGGAGCTAGGCAACGACATTGTAAGAAGGTAATGAGCTTAAGGAATCCGTGTAAGTCGCGTGTTTTGTCTTAGTCTGGGGTGCAATCTTTAATTTGCTTTTAAAGCTCCCCTTGTCACACCTGGCCGCACGGGATGCAAAACGTTTGTAAAAAGGACCAGCAGGCTGCGTACGAGAGAAAATGAGTACCATCCATTTGCGTTATTCCGCATCTTCAAAAGTGCCCCGACATTTGCATAGAGTAGATGCGCAGACAAACACGTGAAAGGGCACGAGGTGGATAGCGGATCTAGTGGAGCAATGCTCACGCAAGCCGTGAGGAGCGATAGGCAGTCTCACAGCTTGGAGCCAGTCCCAGACGCGGAATGACACGCAAGCCCATCGGCATACGGAGCAGATGACGATCGCTGACTGCAGTTCGGAGCGCGTAGTTAATGAAGCACGCGGATATGCTAAGAGGTCGGATGCAGCGGACCGAGCAATGAAATGCAGATGCCACGGATGCCCAGACTGCGGGAGAAGTGGACCAGCGGTGCCTCAATGCCTAGCGGCACTGAGATGCCTGAGGCTGTTAATAGCTGCGCGCATGAGGGAGGATTGCATTGCCGTCAGACGCCCCGCGGCAGTATAAGGGAAGCGCAGCTCGACAACAGGTCAACCATTTCATGAGGAATAGACGCTGCTTCCAAGACATAGTCTTGCCAGCCAGCCAGCCAGGCCGGCCAAGCCAGCCGAGGCTCTTCCAGCAACCACCCAACAAACATGGGGAGAAACGGCAGCCTCAGACACTGCTGCCAGGCAGGTCAATGGCACAGTCGTGCCCAGCCCACCATGCTGATAGCGCGAAGAGGGACTCAGGCCCCCTCCCACCACCTCGGCCCTGACTCTGCTTCTTGCTGGGGTCTTCTGCCTGTCCAGCTCGATCTTCTCTGGTGTTGGGCGCTCTCCTGCTGATTGCTGACTTCTGGAGGTGCGTAGCTTCGTGTGATCTGCTCTCTGGTGGTCGTGGTGTTCTCCTGGCGTGCTCTCACTCTGCTGTATGCTGCTTTAATGTGGCGTGGTGGTTGCTTTCTGCTGGCTGTCGATACTCGCGCAGCTCGCTCTTAGTGCTGGTGTTTCCTGCTGTGGTGGCTCTGCTTGGCCTCATTCGTCGCTTGCGGGTGGGTGCTTCTGCTGGTGCTTACTGCTGCGCGATGGCACTGTGCTCTGGTGCTGGTGCTTCTAGCTGGTGTCTGTACTCTGCTGGACACTGCTCCTGGTGCTGGGGCTTTGCTGCGTCGCTTACCCTCTGACGCTAAGCTTCCTTGGTCCTGACTTGTGGTCACGCTCGATGTGACTCCTGGTCTGCTACGATGCTCCTGGATCGCCTGCTCAGTTGCTCACTGTCCTGTGCTCGCTCCTCCTAGGTCCTGTGGTCTGTCTGAGTGCCTCCTATGCGCTCCTGCTGTGCTGTGCTCGGTAGCTGCTGGTCTCGCTCGCTGCTGTCTTCGGTTCCTTGCTGGTCCAGCTCTTTGGCTGCTAGTGTTGCTCTGCCTGCTCCTGGTTGGGTGGTGTGGAGGGTGCAGCCCCTACAACCTTCGAAGCCCCTTGATGAGTGGCCCATTATGGCTACTGCCAAAGGAGGAAAGGCAGGACGCGTGAATGGGAGCAGGACGAGCCAATACACACAGAAGAGTGAACATGAGGAGACTGAAGTGCTGGAGTGGCTATGGGAGAATGAAATACTCTTGGCGAAGGACACAGGCGTCATACACCGCGACGCACCAAGAGGAAGCAGTGCTCTTGGAGAGACCGGAGAAGCGGAGAGCCTGGGCTACACTTCGGAAGACGCTTGCTCACCTCGCTGGTGAAGCATTCATAGCAGTCATCCGGGTTACGGAAAGCTGCACCTTCACAGAATCCTGGCCACGCGCGTGGTCAAGTCTGACAGACAGAGATGACCTACAGTTGATGCGCAAGCTGCAGCATGCCTATCTTGGAGGGTGACGATGTCCGGCCATCCGAGTCGAGCAGCCTCTCTCTCACAACCCTTCTTTCTCATAAGCAGGCCTGCTGAAGAGCCAGTCTCTTCTGGCAAAGACGTCAGCTGCCTGGTGTCGAGGCAGGTATGTGGACAGCCTGGGCGTCGCCACGATGGAGAACCCCCATGACAGAAATGTACTACCCGTGGCGGAGCGCGTGGAGAGACCCTCCTGATGCAGTGGGATACAAGGAGGACGGCACTTCCATGCTGCCACCATCCATAGACGCAGCTACACACGACCGTCTAATGCCGCGTAGTGAGCCACACCCAGCTCCACCCTCCACAGAAGAGGAAGGGCAGCAGAAAGGGCAGACCTGGAGGGCAAGAGCCACACTTGTTCCTCTGGAGATAAGACACCTCAGGGCAGGTAATCTCTCCTCTCAGCTGGTCCACACCAAGATCCTCATCCTCGCAACGTCAAGCCCTTCCCTCACCTATGCTCAACCAGAACACGCTCCTACGATTGAAACATTCCGGAAGCCCCAGTACCAAGTGGTTGAGGACCTCAGGTCACCAATCTTCTGCTATCCGTCAGCGCAACTCCAGACCAAGATGGAACCTGTGCTGCCCACCCAGTCCCAGGCTGCTGCCTCCGCTCCGACGCCCAGTCTGTCACTGCTCCTTCCCAAGGCTTTCCAACAGCCCTCCCTAGCCAAGGGATTACGGGCTTACCAGGGATGTGCAGGCAGCGACACGGCACGCCGCTTCCCCGAGTCGCCAGCATAGGTAATGTCCCGCCCACCGGTTCCCACTGATGCCACCATGCCACCCACCATACGCACCCCGATGCCAGCCACGCCACAGATGCCACCTACGCCCTCCCAATGGCCCACTGACACACATGTCCTTCACCAGCTGCAGACCAGGACGCACCCATCTACGAGCTTGCTCCTTCCTCCGACCGCCATAGCCCAAGCCCGGCCTCAGTACATCTGTCATCGGTTTATTGGGGCTGACACGACCATGTCGATGTAGGACAAGGTGGGCTCTCAACGCCGTGAACCATGCCATACCCTGTGCGCGCGAGCCAGCTGTCTGAGTACCTTCGCTCAAACACGACCCGTCCCTGTCTGCCCTCGCTCGGCCGGCCCGAGATGGGCCCCCACCCCTGTAGTGGCTCGTCTGTTCAGACCTAACACGGTTCCAGCCAGCACGCCACCCTCCACAGCACCTGGACCTTCCACCCCTTGAGACTGAGGCAACGCTCAGATGTGAACCAACCGAAGACCACAGTTGCCAGCAGAGCCTGGGTCGAGCTACCCCTGTTGGATCTTTTATTTTTGCTTGGGACACGTTGAACTTGGCGTGCATGTTTCTCTGTCTGCTATCCACAGCTTGGTATTAAATGAAAGGATAAGCGTTTTGCTTCACAGCACTTCCTTCATTTATTTTTCGTCTATAACAATAGTCTCTTTGTAGCTCCTGGTACCTTCTAGATACATTCGGCGTTACACGCGCTTTACTGCACTGCTGATAGGGCTCATGGGCAAGAGCCGATAGCAGTGGCGCCAGTGCCCTCTCGGATACGGCTGCCGCGGGAAGGGGCAGGGATACCTGGTGGGATCGCATGGGCCAGGGATACCCTTGGGTACTTCGGTAATAGCTTTGGCGATAGTGATAAACCTCCAGTGCAAGCATTCGTGGGACTGTCATGGCATCACACCTCCCAGGCGTGGCCCACCTATGGCCCTTTTTAGTTATCAATCAAACTAATGGTACATCACATCAGTATCCAACTATGTTCACAACATAAACACAAGCTCTTTAATTAAATGCCCCTGTTCATTGTAGTGAGGGCCTGAGCCTCAAACAAGTAACACTTGGTCCCCAATCTCCATCCAGTTGGACAAAGCAGCTGTGTGATGAGACACGGCCTGACAGGAACAGCATTCCAGTAGAAGGCAAATGCATATCATCCTGTCTGGCACCACTCCACTGCCTCCAGACTGGGGAGTTGCACCAGTGTTCAGGAGGTTGCGCATGCTCTTACGCCTTCAACGAATCTGAAGCCGCTTGATGGGCCGGGGCCTTTGCACATCCTTAGTTGGTCTTTAGGCTTTCACCCTTGCCGTCCATTCCCAGGCTCCGGTCCCCACTTGCCTTGTTGGAGGTCACGAGGCCCTGTTCTCGCCACAGACGGGCTATGTGCGTGCCGTATGAGATTCGTGCAGGATAGGTGAGACAAGCTTGCCGAGAGGCGGGTCCTCACCGGTCTCTGGGCGATGCGCATCAAGTGGTGACGGCGAGTACCTCCGGAACTGTTTGACGCCAGGATGCCAAGGCGTCTCCTACCACCCGCCTTGCCCTGGACAGCCTGTGTCTCGTTTGGACCGCAGGATCTCTGTGCTTCATCGGGTGCGCTCAGGAGTCTAGGAAGCCTGTTGAGGCAGTTCCACAGTGGATTATACCGCGTTCTTGCAGGGCAAGAAGGGCGATCAGTTCCCAATCGGATGCACAGTTAGCAGAGCAGGCTACAATAGGATTGGTTAATAAAGTACCGTTACAATTGGCCCGCCTGACAGTGGGAAATCTTAAAGAGCTGTCATTGGCCTCAAGCCACGAGTAGCCATTATAAAAAGGGCTGCTGTGGCTCCGGCACTGTTCTGTTACAAAATCACTGAGTTTATAATAAAGAGTTGCTTGATGAACATGGTCTCAAGTACTTCTATTCCCAGAACAGAACATTTTTATTGCCTTTTCTGATGATCTCAATGACCATTTGGTTTTAGTTTTTCTGTTTCTGGGGATTTTCTGTTATCAAGTTTTCACTTGGACACAAGAGCACTGACAGGAGGAATCAATGGCACCAAAATGGTGGGTATGAGCAGTTACTGGCTCAAGGTTGACTCAGACTTCCATCCTTCTGAGGTGGGTAAAATGGGGACCCAGATTGTTGGGGGCAATATGCTGACTCTGTAAACTGCTTAGAGAGGGCTGGAAAGCACTGTGAAGCAGTATATAAGTCTGTTGCTAGTGATAATTAAAGCCTACCTCCCTTATATGGGCATGATACATGTGACCCAGTTTAGAAAGGGGTGACATAGTTAGATTGCCTGGTCAAGCCCAACATTTTTATATTGTTAAATCCCATCCCTGACATTCCTGGTTGGGAAAATGCAAGACTTTCGTTGAACTGGTTGAAAGCACAGCTGCACAGTGTTTTGGACCTGAGCTCCACCAGGTACTTTGTATAAGCTCACAAACTGAGCACCTCTCTGTCTGCAGCACCTTAGTCTTTCCAGTGACTGCATGGTTAGTAGTTAGTTACATTAATCGTAGAAAAGAGGCAGTTGCTTTAAGATGTGGAGATTGCCTGTGTTCCTGGTCCCACATCCTCTGAATCTCCCAGAGACTGAATTTGAAATCCTGCACTCAGAGATTTTAAACTTTAGTTCCTACCATTCTTTATCCAGAACTTGTAGTTTCTCATTGGCTGGAGGATGTTGGGACGTGAAGTCCTGTGTACCTTTGGAACACAAGAGCGATTGTGAGTTAAATGAGTCTCTGGGTTTAAGAAATATGAGGGAATATTCAGTTTTCTGTTTTTTCTTTTGAGCTTTTCTGTTGTCAACATGCAGTTTAGACAAAGTGAGAATTTCCTAAGAACAGGGTTTTTTTTCCTAATAGATATAGCTCTTCAAATACATTGTGTGTAGCATTTATTAACAGCTGAACTACATCCATTCTCTGTGTCCAAGACAATTCTATGTGAGCATGATATTGTTTTTGATGAGACATTCTACCACTTACATCCTTGGCCTTATTCAGCCTTCTGCTTATGTTTACAAGCACATCCTTTAACAAGAGCTTCAGAGGACTTCGTATAAAATTGAAGTTAAATTAGTTATATTTAGTGGGGAGCCTCAATCTCACAAGGTAATCCTAAGGTTGAAAAACTTAGTCTCTATTGGGGTGTTTTTGTGTATGTGTGTCTGTGAATTTTGTAGCATAAAGTTAGTTGAGAAAAAATCTTGCAATAATTTTAGTAACAGATCTTAATATCAAAACATTATTTTGAAATGTTTAACTTTTAACTTAGTTCCTAAAACCATACTTTACAGTCTTGATATCATTTTCTTCATTAAAGGATAATGTCTGTCTCTTTTTCAAGACAGGGTTGACTTTCCCACTTTTTGTTTTCCAGTTTATGTTTTGAGATATCATCATCCAACTATGGGTGTGAGAACCTTTTATACAAAATGCTGAACTGATGAGTCTTTGTTGTCTTACCCACTGAAATAGGAAGGATGCTCAAAAAAAGAAAAGAGAAAACCCTAAACCACACTTCTCTTATCTAGATCAAGGGAGATGATCAAATTTCCTATTACATCATGGTCATCTATTCTGATGACCATTTGTTGTCAGATATGATAGGCACACCTTATTTTTTCCTCATCCATCCATCCTGTCCAAGGAACTGTTTCTACAAACCTGCAGTTTGTGACATAAGTTGTTAGTAAATTTCACTTTGTTGAAGCAAGTTTTTTAGGCAAAGACTTCACACCCAAGCCTGCATTTCAATATGTACCAGACTTGTAAACTACCCCAGAGTCACTTGGCTGAATTGGGCAGCTATAGAAATTAAATGAATGAATGAAACACTGTGCTGAGTCTTTGATAACAATTTTTCATTGATAATAGTAATTAATTGTATCAATGAACCCTCCTTTTTAAAAGAAATGTATTCCCATAACTATTATTACAGCATCCATACATTTCTGAGCATGTAAGTGCAAGCCTAGTGTACTTTGCTAGGTTGTCTTGACTACAAATCCTATAATCTCCAGCCAGTATGCCCTTTGCTGGTAATTTTGGAAATTATACCTTAACACATCTGAAGGTCACCATCTTGGGAAAATTGCCTTCAAGAATAGAATGATAGAATTTAACCAAAGCAGGCACCAGAAAACCACTACAACAAACCAGCTCTCTATTTCAGATGTATTTCTTCAGTACTCAAAGTACTGTGGAGTATACAAGAACCACAAGAACTGGTTTCTGTGTTTTGCCTTGTGATTCAGTCATTAACTCAGTGAGCCCTCATTGTCTATTTTGTGTCTTATTCTGTATTACCTTGCTAAACAGCTCCTTTTATAGAAGATTAGATTGCTTCTGCCAATAACATTTGTTGTCCTCTTCCAGTATAAATTTTACTCAGCCATTTACCTGTTTCTGTTTCTTCCTAATTCCAATAATAAATATTTTTATCTTTCATATGTGTTTTTTTTTCTTCAAACCACAATGTGAAGTGGACTGCAGAGAAATAAATATTGACTGGGTCTATGTTTTGAGGGAAATTAGTTGTGGTTGGGAAACCCCATAAACTCTTAACTTTCTAGTGTTGCCCAATTATCACCACCTGTTGCACTAACATGGCTACTTCCTGAGTATTTCTGGTCAGTTTCCAACTGCTAACCTACACATTCCCTGCCTTGTACAATAATTTAACCAAACTTAGAACATAGAATCATAGGGCTAGGAGGGAATCCTTCTTTTCAATAGGCTAGATATGCTTAGCTTCCTTAACCGTTCATCACCTGATTCAGCCTCCAGACCCTTTAGTTTAGAACTTAGAACAATTCTTGGTCTGTTCCCCACTAGTTACTGTCTCTTGCTAAAGTAATATAGTATTTATGTACAAGCTGCATTGAATTACAAATATGAATATTCAGAGCATGGAAGCATTTGCTCTTTGGTGATGTTGGTTGCCAAACACCTGGAAGTTATTATGTCCTTTGTATGAAAGAGTTCATTGTCCTCAATCACAGAAGTCAAAATTCAGTTGTTCTCAGTCTCTTAAGAAACACAGATTTAAATCTCTGAGTCTTGCTTAAGATTTAAATCTCTGAGTCTTGCTTAAGATTTAAATCTCTGAGTCTTGCTTAAGATTTAAATCTCTGAGTCTTGCCATGGAAACCTAGGTCTCCTCCAGAAATAATTTTGATTCCATTAATTTGAAGCAATGGTGATGCACATACATAGACCAGAATTTACTTTATCTGTTGTATGACTCCCAGGACATCTTGCCAGCAGCTACAGCAACTATAGCATATATTCTTGTCAACCATTGTTTCCAAATGGGGTGAACTCTGGAGCAGCAACTCAAGAGATTTTTCAGAGCAAATGGGTTCAAAATAAACAAACATTCCTTAGCTCAGATTCTGTTCCTGCCTGAGGTAGCAAGATATGGGGAAAACTGCCTGCTCCAGTCCAGAATATGCTGACTATATTATCAACCTGCACATGTCTATGTGCAGTGAGTTTGTTCATTCTATTAACTTGCGGATGTAAAGATACCAGCAGAAAGTAATATTTCTGGCTTAGGGTTAAGCTGTGGGTGTTTCTGAGCGTGGTGGTTTTCTTGAAGACATTTCGATACCCAACTACAGAACATCATCAATGCTAGATGGGGGTGGGGGTTGCTCACTGTGTATATACTCGTGGTTTCTTTGGCCTGTCAGTGTTAGTGGGAGTGTCTTTGATGGTTTCTTGTAAAGAAGATAACTTTGACATAAACTGGTAAAAGGATAAACCTTTAAGTTTTGAAACCTCTTCTTGGCTGGATCTTCTTTTCTTCAGATGGATTTTCTTTTCTTTTTCTATGAAACAAGGAGATAGTATATTCTAACAAACAAGAAAGTAAACAGAGGAGCTCACTATTTGAAATTAGGATATGAACTTCCTCCAAATCCACCATGCTTGGTGAATAATGTATTACTTAACTGCTTCCTGACTTCCTTCTAATTACTCTGCCATTGGATTTTGATGTACTCTACTGATTGTCCACCCAATCTGTGCAATTCCAAACTTTGTTTTTGGCATGACATACCACATTCCCTTCTTCTAGAAGATAATAATCTTTCAAATCATTTCACAGCTGGTTTCTCTGACTTCCTTTGAAGTTGTTCTTAAACTTTACACTCAAAAATAGGAGTAAGGCCAAATTTCTGTTGGTGGGATTACAGACTGCGGAGGACGTCTGTAGTCTGCTCTTTCACAGGGAGAAAAAAATAGGGATGGAAATGGTTTACTACCTTCCCTTGCAAGCTGTAACTGTAACAAAATTCTCCTTACCCCAATGAGTACTTAAAAAAACAAACAAATCAAAAATTTAATAGCAAATATGCATTTGGTATCATAGCTTATATTTGTCCAATGGGGATATCCACCATAATCTAAATCAATTAAGGTTCAATCTGGTCTGATGTAGAAAAGCATACATGCTCTGCATATCTATTCAATACATGAGATCTACTCACCATAATTCCCATTTGTTTCCTTCTGGTTACGTGAGCTGGGGTATGAAGCCTTAAGCCCCTGTCACACTGCACCAACAGATGGAAAGAGGATGTAAAACGGAGAAAAACACTTGCCATCCGTTG
>BHFT01052942.1:7932-39914 GCA_004320025.1 Laticauda laticaudata | reverse complement strand
CTCTCTGAAGTCTGTGTCTGTCCTGTTGGGTTGCAGAACCAAACCAGACAGTTATAGAGGTACAGATGATAGACTCATATAAATAAACCTAACAACCTATAAGGGCATCTTTCCAAGAATAAAAATATATTAAAACAAGAGATGTAATAAACATTTGGGAGCTAACCATCAGTACAGGAGCATCACTTGAAGCATCCAGATAGCAAAGGTCGCTACCAAATTTTTTTCTAAAAGTCATCTTGGGTCCATATATGTGAATATGAATAGAAAATATTAAAATATTTAAAAGTTTCCCCTATCAGGTCATAAATGACTCAGAGGGGCAGTGCTCATCTCCGATTCTCAGCAAAGGGAACCTGGGTTGTCTAACACAGTGGCACTCAATCTGTTGCACCAGAACCAGTTCCATGGAGAAAGCTTTTTCCACAGACAGAAGAGGGCATGGTTTTGCATGCTGCCTGTATCCTGTGAATGGGGTTTCGTTTGTTTGTACAAACAAAGTTTCTGGCATGCTGGTCCATGGATCAGGGATTGTGGGGCCCTGGTCTAAGAGACACATCCATCATCAGGTAGCCAGCATGAAAATATGGAATGCAGTAACTTTCCTGCCGAAACGCTACCTTTTTATCTACTCACATTTACATGCTTTTGAACTTTTAGGTGGGCAGGAGCTGGGGTGAAGAATGGGAGCTCATCCCAGATCACAGCATTCAGGTTTCAAACCTGGGCTATCAGCTTTCCAGGTAACAAGCCCAGCATCTTAACCATTGAGCCATCGCACCACTCTAGAAAATATCAAGTGTCTTAAACAGGAGATATGTCTTACCACAATAAGAATAATTTGGGAATAACAATATGGCATTAATATAATATTTGATGTGACCTAATGTACTCTTATGATCCATGATTGATCATCCTGCTCATTTCTATAACAAAATTATAGCCATGGTATCTGTTCCACTGTTTCATAAACCCAGTTCATTATGTATTGCCTGGACAAAGTGTTCATTTGATGCTGATTTACTTTTTTCTCTCTGTGTCCTAAATCAACTTTGTAGCTCTAGTGCCCCTTAAAGGTCATAGTCTAATTAACCTAAAATATGGGGGAGGAACTCTTGGGTTTTATTATGGGTGCAGAACGTAAGTTCCTCCAGATGTTACTGAACATCTCCCTTCATCTTCATGATTAACTATATTGTTAAGACTTGTGTTTCTATGACACCTGTAGGGCTGCACATTATACACCCATGTTACTAAATACTTTCTGGGGCCTTGAATAAAATGATCCACTTGCTCATTTCAAATACCTCCATGTGTCCAGAACAATTGTCCTATTATTCCCTTTGAAAAAAATCCACTCAACAGCAACACAGATAGCACTCACTTAAAAATACTGAAATTATTTAAAAAAAAAAATCAAAATGTTAGAATTGATTTTTTTTTAAGAATTTCTATGCAAGGATGTAACAAGGTAAAAAAGTGCAATACATTGGTTTATAATAATGGTTTCTAAAGGATACTATTTCTGAGCAAAAACTATATTTTAAAATAAATTTTAAAACAGTATAAAATTGCTGTCTTTAAAAGAGCTACATCAGCTAAGCACAGAATGAGAGGAAAGAACCTATATTATTATTTCTGGGTTAATATATATCGATATATCTATGTAGATAGATATATAGATATATTTGTTTTCTCAAGTTTTCGTGGGTACTTACATTGTAAGTATTCAACTTTGGGCATTTTCCCATGTCATAATAGTTATGCTTTTAAAGTTGTAGCAACGTTTCGGCAGAATCTCATCTGCCATCATCAGGCTTCTGTATTGTGTTCATCTGTGAGTCTGACTCATAGACTCACAAATATATATATATATATATTTGAATTAGTGACAGTTTTTTCAATATTGTGGCAAGGATTACTGATATCAGATACAATGAGATAACAAATTTGAATGTGAAATCAGTTTTGTTGTGAAACAGCCTTTCATCGTAAAGGCATTTATATCCCAATGAATGCTGCATTCAAACAATGTAATAGAGGCATATAAATGGAATAATTTCTCATGATTTTTCATGTTGATTCCTACTTTTAATCTTAATATTTGCTGATTATTATTTGTCCTTAGTGTTAAGGAAAAATTAGTGTTTATTTGTCCTTCCCCCAGTATGCTGGGCAAAAAAAATGTCACTGGGATAGCAGTTATTCTAAATTCATTGTAATTTCAGATTGACTTACATAGAATTTCATTGGTAATAAATTCAAGGTAATAGAAAAGTGTGAAATAAACACTAACAAACAAAAATGAAGACGGCAATTCAAATAAAACAGCAGCATAATATTCAGAAATGGACAGCTAATCAGCTAATTTTCAGATTTTCCAGTTCCTTCTAGTTTTCTATTATCATAGCTTCATAGGGACTTGTTCCAGGTTTCTTTGACAATTCCTTCTAGAATTCTCGAAAATAGTTTTTTAAAAAAGGCCAGATGGCAACCACAACGATGCCCATAAAAAACAATTGGTGCTCATGTTTGCCATCTGAACATTTTTGACCTTGTCTTGTGATACCTCTGCATATCTAAAAGCTATCAGATTACACTAGTTTCTTAAGGTGCTTCTAGTATTTAATTCCACTGAGAGGGAAGGTGAGATGGGTGTCAGTTATACTGATTTTGTATTCACTTCACAATTTCCATACTGAGAATGAAATGCAGTTCTCATATTTTGAAAGGGGAATTTAATCTAATCCTGTAATATTTTGGCTGTTTAAGAATTCTGGAACGTAGAAATGCTACACATGCTTTTGTGCTGATTTGGTAAGCTATTCAAAGGCATTTCATGTGTGTGTTCTTTGCTGTCTTTAGATATTTTGATTGCAGTGTATGGATGCCACCATATCAACGCTGCAAATGAATGGTTGGCTAATACAGAAAGAAGGTAAGCATCATGATCCATTCAGATAAAACAAGGAAGAAAAGTAATTTGGGTGTTGAATAAGGATAGAAAGAAGGAGAACAAAAAGCAAGGAAAGCCCAAATCAGTTCCTGAAGAGAAGATGGGGTTGGGGGTTTGGAAGTGTTGGTAGAGGTTTAAATTAAGTTAATTAAATATATTCTAGCTTGAAGGATATAGATAATTTTATTCCTGAAAAAAAAAAAACATGTCCAAAGAAATGTGGATCAGTGTTGAGTACATTTTACACACTAGGATTGATCCTGCAAATTGCACAGCTGCAATTGAATTGTTGGGATTCCACAATCTGGTTGACTAGAAGGAGCTTCTTGAACTTCTGGTTTCCTTCCAAAGTGTAAACTATCATCCAAAGCTGTATAGTTATAACAATTTTATTTCCAGCGAACCCTGGTAGGCACTGATGTCAGAGATTGTAAGATAGTAATCAAAAAGTTTGCCTTCATTTGTTCATGTATAGCAGTGGTTCCCAAAATGGGTGGTACCGCACCCTGGGGGCGGTGGGATGCCTTAGGAAGATGCTGAGAGGCAGCAGAGAGGTGCTGGAGATGAGCGGCAGGGCACAATTCAGGGGTGAGAAAAAATCTCCCCGCCACCACCGTATTCAAGGCAAGGCCCTGCAGGATCATCCCATTGACTTGCATGCTCTGGTGCAAGGAGCTCCGCCCCTGAATGCAGCTTTGGGAAAGGAGAGCAAAGCCAGAGTTTTCAAACATCCCACTGCCATTCTTGGGGTGGCAGGGTGGCGTCCCAAATGCAGCATTGGGAATAGGAGAGTAAAGCCTTTTCAAACATCCCACCACCATGTTCATGGCAGGGCAGTGCCCCTAATGCAGCATTCGGAAAGGAGAGCAAAGCCAGAGTGCCTTTGCTCTCCTTTTCAAATATCCCACCGCTGCCATGGTCCACCCCATTGAGCCTCTTGCACCAGAGGCGCCTGCCCAAGCAAGTCTGAATGGAGAGGTGCATGAAGTTAATGGGGTGAGCCTGAGAGAGGGAAAGAGAGAGGAAAGAAAGAGAAAGAGAAAGAGAGAAGGATGAAGAGAAAGAGAAAAGGTAAAGAAAGAAAAAGAAAGAGGGGGGATGGAAGGAAGGGATGGAAAGAAAAAAAAATAAAGGAGGGAGGGAGGAGAAAGATAATGAGATATCTATTATAGTCCAATCACCTGCTCCAGTAGGGTTAGAAAGGAGTGTGTGTGAGTGTGTGTGTGTGTGTGTTCTCCTTGTAATTTACCAGTACATTTTGGTCTTGCCTTCTTCAGAATTGGCACTGTAATACATTGGGGAAAAGTAATTTTTTAGGGTGGAGATCTGGTCCAATTAATCCTGTTTAAAAGCCTCAACAAAAATGTGAGAGCTTCCTGATAGTCTTGGCCATGTTTCGTCCACAAAACCTTTAATTAATAGAAGTCAAAGATTTTTTCAATGTGCTGGCAAAAGATGCTGGCAAAGATGTTTCAATGTGGAAAAGGGCTCTAAGCTAGGCCTCATTTCAATCTGATGCACCAGCTCGTTCGTTCGCTCTCCCCCTCCCCTCCATGCCCCTCTTTCTTTGTTCCTTTTTGTTTTTTTCCCCTTTCTCTCTTTTTCTTCCTTCTCTCATTCTCTTTTTCTCTCTCTCTCTTTCCCTCAGCCATTGATTTGGTGCACCGCTCCACTCAGACTTGCTTGGACAGGTTCCTCCAGTGCAGCGGGCTCAATGGGGTGGACCTGTGGGACAAGCACCTAGAACGTGGCAAGTGCTGGCACATTTGAAAAGTAGAGCAAAGCCAGAGGTCGGTAATTTTTTGCTGCAAAGAATCACAAAAGCTTCTGGGTTGTGCACAAGAAGGGACACACATGTCAATGCAATTCAGCAACATAAAATAAAGAAATACAAAAAAAAACCAAATCAACAAGAATCAGCAAAAGCATCTCTGATTAGATTTTATTCACTACTAGAATCTAATCAGAGATGCTTGCTGATTCTAGTCCAATGACCTGCTCCAGCAAGGTTGGAAGGGAGTATGTGTATATGTGTGTTCATGGCTGTCAAAACTCCAAAAACAGATCAAGTAGTTCTCGGAGGTCAGTAATAAATAAGAACATAAATTAGAATACTTGTTAAGCAACCAGCCATTAAGTGAGGACCACTTGTCACTTGTTGTTTGCCAGTCACCAAACCACAACTCACCCAGTCACGTGACCATCAACGCCACGCCCACCCAATCATCGTGACCCAGCAAGCCACACCCTCAAATTAGGCCCATGCCCACAGAAATTTGAATCCCAGGATGAGTTTGTAGCACCAAGGGGGTGGTGGACTGAAAAAGTTTGGGAACCACTGATGTATAGTTATGCTTTAATGTATAATCATATACATAAACTATGCAGATATATTTTTTGAAACAGGATTTTTTATATATGTTGCATTAGGGACATTCATAACATCTGATCTTGTTCTCATCTGTTTACCCTTGACCTGTCCTTGAAGATGCTTTTGGTTTGCATATTTGGTTGTCTGGATTCAAACAACTCTGAGCTTTGAGAAATAAAATATTACATGGAATTCCCATTTATTTCAATAATCCATGTTCTCTGCCCTGAAGGATGAGAGTCCTTCACATACAGGGTTTTTTTTCTTAATCTTTTTTTATCATGCTATTTTTAGAAATGAATATTCTTCCTTGCAAGCTATTATATTTTGATCACAATCAAAAATAATTTTCATCTTAGCCATATCAAATATCACACTTCTCTCAATGCTATTAAAGATTTCCCATATTCTTAGATGTGCTCAAAATAGTGCACATTCTATACAAATTTGAATATATATTTGTACAACTATTTTGTATATTATATAAATTTAACATATAAATGTGTTTATATACATACAAAACAGTTTCAAATTGCAGTCAGCAATGACACCAATTTGCTTTTACTGACTGAACAAGCAAAGATAGACAAAGGTAGTTCATGCATGCTATAATACAGAATTCTCTACTAAGCAAAGGATTGGATTTACTAAAATAAATTACTTGCCCCAACTTTATGTGTATGTTTTCAATAAAGTAAACACCAAATAATGCCATTTAAATATATTTGTGTGGGGTTTTTTTATTGTGTGTTGATATGGAAATAAGAACCACATTTTCTGAGTGAACATATGCAAAACTGATATACCTCATGTATCTACCCACCCACCCAGTGAGTGAAAAGTACAGTTGAGTAATCCTGAAAACCAAAATAGTTGACAAGATAAATAAATGTTGAAGTTTTGAAGAAATTACCAGGCTGGAAACTAGGAGACTATGAGTTCTAAGCCTGCTTTAGGGATCAAAACTGACTGAATGACTTTGGACCAGTGACTCACTCTCAGGCCAACCCATCTAACTGAAATGATAAATTAGGAGGAGAAACATGTATTGGATATGTTTGTTGTGTTAATTTATTTATAAAAATAATAACGGTT
The DNA here is from genome assembly GCA_004320025.1 of Laticauda laticaudata. NCBI lineage: Eukaryota > Metazoa > Chordata > Lepidosauria > Squamata > Elapidae > Laticauda > Laticauda laticaudata. Next base: position 33,492 of record BHFT01052942.1, on the reverse strand, counting down.
GGATAAAATCTAATGAATTTATATTCAGATTTTCCATGCACAAGGTTAGAAAGATCTTGTAAGAAAGATCTGAAGGAACTTCATGACTGAGAATGAAATATGATTACTGGAAAGAGAATTCTTAGGTAAATAGTATCCATCCTATACAAATATGAACAAGGTGTATATGGGTGGCAAAGAAACCAAGATTGTTTATGCCTAAAATTAAAAAATGAATATTTTGAGGAATTTTGGAGCAAAAGCTGAGCATCAACTGTTTTCTGTTATGGAAGTTTATCTAAAAATTGTTTCACGCTTTCCTTTGCTCAACTATGTTAACTGCCATATCAACATATCCATGTCTACCTGCTTTCTGCCATCTTCCCTCCCTTCTTTGTGCTTCTAAGTTTTAGTGTGGAAAACTAAGAAGACTTGGATAAGATTCTTTCTTCTAGCCGATGATACTGGAGTTATCACAACAAAAGTAAACTAGAAACAGAAAATTTAATTTTTCCCCCTTCTTGTATTTTATTATTATCAGGATTTTGATAACAAATCCAAACTGATAGGAAAGCAAAATAAAATAGACTACAAGTCATATAAAGGCCTACTATTATTTTCGTACAATTTGAAGTCAAGTGGATAGACTGTAATAACTTTTGGATACCTGTACACTGTAATGTAATACATTATTTTTTGTGGCACTCCTCAAATGCCAGTTTATTAGACTTCAGAATTTTCACAGAATAAAGTACATTTTTACTAACTCATCTACAGGGCTGAGGTGCTATTTCTGGCTTTTCTCAAGCATCTTTCTCTTTTCTAGACTGTTGTAAAGTAATTTTATTAAATTTCCCTATGAATTCTAGATTCCAAGTCTCTCTTTTAATGTTATGTTATTTTAACCTATATTTATTCTCAGAACATTGACCAGGAGTTAAAACTCATTTTTATGAAAATCATGTGCTAGAACCATAAAGCAATGATTTATTTCTCAGTAAAATTGTGATGAACTGATTCTCTAGTTTCAACCATAATAGGATATGCAGAAGGGTTCCCAATCTAAGTTTCTTCCCTCCCATAAAATTGTATTTCATGTGTATTTCTAAGAAAAAAAATAACTGACAAGCTAAATATTTATCAAATGGTTAACTTTTAAAAAGACCTTTAAAAGAAATAAGCTATAAACTGGACATACACTAATAGCCATCTTTATAGATATGTTCTCCTGATCCTATGTTTCTTCTCCTCTTGAAACAACCTTTGCAATAAAGATGCTGAAGGCCAGGGGTGTCAAACTGGCAATGACACATTGTTGTCACGTGATGTAACACAACTTTTCCCCCCTTTGTTAAATCAGAGATGGGCATGCCCAGCATGTAATACATCCAGCCCATAGGCTGTGACTTTGACACCCCCGCTCTCGGGGCTTCCATGACATTATGAAACCTCAGGACTTAGGACCAGCCCAGCTCCTTATCACTATTTGATGTCTCTGGAAACTTTCTCCCTCCTGTCTAGTTCCCAGCTTTCTAAAGCCATTTGCTTAGGTCAGTTGAAGATTTCACCTATTCCAGACCAACCCTTCCTCCTGCTCCTACCAGGTTTCCCAACCATTTCTCGACTTGGAGAACTTGATGAAACTAATCAGTAACTACAAGTGAGATGGTGAGGGGGAAGCTATATGGAGGAAATTAATTCGATAAGATCATCCCTGTAATAACACATTTAAATATGAACATTTCTTTAACAGCAGTGTGATCGCACAGAGCAGCTATCCAGAAAAGGGCTTGGAAGATTAAAAGTCACTTTCACTCATGACTTTCTAGAATTCATCAACTAGCATTAAAAATAACTGACAACATTGCTATGTTTTCTTCCAGGAACAAAGAGGAAATTTTGTGAGAATAAATCATGATGGCCCCACAATTTGCCTTTGATGTGCATCTGGAATAGTGCCATGCTATGCTGCTCTTCCATACAACAGGGTATATAAAGATATGGCCTGACATTTTCCCCTGGCTGAAAGCCTAGTGTGGGAAAAGCTGACATCACAATGTGTGCCAGGCTAGTGCTTGTAAAAGCTGGACGTTGCTCAGTCATTTGTTTTTTGTCTTTTTCTTTCCAAATACTGTTGATCTATTAGTCACAATGACATGTAGATAGATGGCAGCAAAGAGGCTTTGGTATGTGAGAGAACCATAGAAGAAATTTCCTGACAGTTAGAACAATTAATCAGGAGAACAACTTGCATCCCTCCAGTGCTCCAACACTGGATTTTTTAAAGAAAAGATTGACAACCATTTGTCTGTTTCTGGCAGTTCTGTTGGTTCCTGGCTTTGCAACAATATTTTTTATTGGCTGTAAGGGAGATAGAAACCCCAACTCTATAATCACTTCCTCAAGAGTTTCTACTTGAGCAGGGGGTTGGACTAGAGGGCCTCTAATGTCTCTTCCAACTCTGTTATTCTGTTCAGCATGTTCATTCACTTAATTTCTTCAAAATAATCTTTGATTTATCAGCCACTAGCTTGCAGCAAAAGTTAGATTATTAGATTTCTTTGCCAGTCAACTAGTGGTTGCTTCGTGGTCAAACTGCAGCCACTGAATACATGTCACTGAACTGGAATCTGAGGACTGTTGTACTTATCACTATGTCAAATCACACAATATGTGCATATCTGATCATTCATGGCATTAAGGGGAAAAATGGCATAGATTATGAAGCCATATATGTACCAGGCTACATTCTGTTATAGACTGAAAGAGAGAAGTGAAAAACCAGGCTACCATATGACTAGCAATTACCAACCCATTTTAAAAAGGGAGGAAGTGAATACAAAGATAGGGTTTATATCTCTCTCACAGCTAATAAAAATATTATTGTAAACTCAGTGGGTCAACAGACCTGACAGAAACAGCTCAAATGCACCCATCCTGATCCTTCCCCCCCATTCCATAAAACTTTATAAATCCCTTCCTCCCTCACAATATCACACTTTACCTGTCTATTGATCTGAGACTTGCAAGTTTCTTAACTGGATTTTGTTTCTTAGGAGCCAGCAAGAAGTTGAGTCGGCGAAGGACTGTGGGATCCAGTTAAGAATAGCAATCAGGATTGGACTTCTGGTTTTGAGCTTCTTCGGCTACAGACCAAAACCTCGTCTCTCCGAGGCTTCGATCCTTGCTCACTGCCGGAGCACCCCGAGCCGACTGGTTTTGGGGCTAAGCCACCCCATAGAGGTGGTGAAGAGGGGGGAGACTGCCTGCAGGGTTGAGGAGAGCCACATGCTAGGGATTGAGGAGAGCCACATCTCTCCTCCCCAGCTGGCCATACATCCCTTTCCCGAAGGGCGGTTGCAGCGGTGATCAGAAATGTCCACCGCAAAACAAGGACTCGACCAGGAAGAATGTGCAGAGGAAGATAAGAAAGAAAGTTTGGTTTGACTGGTTGTTAAACTTCACATTGTTCCCAAAGAAGATCTTGAAGCTGCGAAGGAGAGAGGAAGGGAAAGGATTAGTTTTTTTTCTTCCCTTCCTTTACTAACAGCTAAGAGACTTAAGCAGAAATTGAAAAAACAAATCCACTTTGACATTAAATAGGCATCTAAGCCTGGAAATAAAAAGTCCAAAGGATAATAAAGATATTTCTGGACATTTAAAGAAGTCTTTAAAAAACTGGAAGGAGAAAAAAGAACTACAAGGGCAGGATTTGGAAAAAATGGAGACGACCTGCCTGGAATTAAGAAATGGAACTGTAATTAAAAGTGAAATTTTGATAGATTCTTCAAAGATTAATTTGGATGGAAACTTAGGTAACAAAACTAATCGACCCAGGAAGATAAAAGGGGAAAAAAGCAGCAAGTAGTAACAGCTTGGACTATTGGATTTATTTGGTGTCTTTGGTTTTTGCAACTAGACTTAAATTGAACTGGGTTGGTTGTTTAAAAGTTTTTAAAATGGTATCACTCTTTGAAGACTGAAAATGGAACTTTAAAAAATGGAAAGAAGATGCACAAAAAGGGAGAAGTGTCTTTTGGCTTCGTATTTCACTTTTGAGAAATGGAGATCTGAAACTATGGACGAGCAACAAGAAACGCCTGCAGAACAAGAAGACTGGGGACAAGCAAGAAGCCATTCTTTAAGATCAAATAATTTTAATGGTGGGAAAAAAAGAAGAAGGGGGGAGAGTTGAAAGTTTTAAGACAAGAAAAAACAACCAAAAAGAAGAGGACAATTTGAAAGATTAAGTATAATATTAGAAAAGCAACAGGCAAAGAGGGGATTACAGATGAGAGAGTGTTAGAAGTAGAGAGACGTAGGGGTAAAAAGGGAGGGAGAAGAAGTAGGGGGAAGAAAGCGAAGAAAATGAGTTTGTGAAGGACAGAAACAAGAAAATGGAGATACAGGCGAAAAGATATAAGGATTATAGATTGTAACCAATAAGCTTGTTACAGGAGATAATGGGTGAAAAGTTAATGTAAAAGGGACCTGTAATGGTACAATAAGATAGCATTGTTATATTACAATAGAAATAATTTTAGAAAATATGATGATGGATAAATATTCAATTGGTAATGTAGTGGATGTTTTGTTAATAAATAAGTGAATTAAAATGATTGAGCAATTAAAAGGGAACATTTTAATTATTAGTAATGATTTATTAAAAATATAAGTAAGTAAGAATTATGGGGAAAAAAAAGAATTAATCATGGAATTTTAAAAGTGTCCCAAAGAAGTATGACATTCAATTAAAAAAGAAATGTTAAAGATGGTTAGATTTTAATACATATTAATGATAGAATTGAATTGCGGAATGGAATGAATGTTATTTTATTTTACATATGTATGTAATTTTTTCTTTTTAAGAATATAGTGTCTATTTTAAGAATGTACAAGCAGAATCCGATTTGGAAGTTATGTATTATAATTGAATGCTATTAATCTCCAAAGCTATACACTGAAGCTTAAATAACGAGTTTTTGAATGACAAAATAAAAGATATAAAGGTGTCATACTCTAATTGTAATTACAGGGAAAAATTTGTTTGAATAAGAAAAGATACATATCAAATTGTAAACAGACAGACAAAATATAAGTATAATTAATTTTGAATTGAGATGCAGAAAATCAAAACCTGAAATTGACGTAAATTAAAAAGAGGGGAAAAAAACTCATGTAGAAAATATAAAATGGGTTAAGATGATGGAATAGAATATAAAAAATTTCACATCGAAATGAGCTTTGTGTCTAATATGAAGAAGTTGATAACCTGGGGATGATTGCTACTTTTCAAAAAAAGATGTTTTATTTGTATTTTGTTTTTGTAAAAACCCAAAAAAAAATTTCCAAAAAAAAAAAAAGAATAGCACATCAGGATTGTTAGGAAAAACCGCTCTTCTCACTAGATGATGTAGTCATGCTTTGTGGCTGTATTGCCTAAGCAATACCATTTCAATTGTTTGTTTTAAGTCTGAGACTACTTTTGAAAAATATATGGTGGAGATCAATTTTTGAGAGGTTCTAGAATTAAAAAAAATAATAATAATTTAATCTATTTAAGCTAATAGTTTTTACATGCCTTGACGGTTTAAAAAAGGCCACAGATTTCTTCCAAACAAAGGACATGATGAAAGATAATTTAAGGGGAAGTGTTGTCATATCACACACACACAATACACACACACACATACACCGAGGAGGGAGGAGAGGGAGAGAGAGAGGAGAGGAAGAGAAAAGAGAGAGAGAGAGAGAAAAAATGAAAAGGACTAATACTTCCATGTCTTGTAGGGAATTAGTATACATTATATAGTTTGAAGTGGCAAAAAACTATTGCATCACATATTGATGCTGTTGCAAGACAATCACTCAGACTCACTACCAGAAAAACGCCACAACACCAGCTTGCTCAGATGGTTCACTGGACTTTGTGTCACAACTACCATCTGCGTGTAGCAAAGAAGAACTGGTGAGATTCATAAGCCTGAGAAAGTAGGGTCGAAAATGAGCATGCAAAACTTTTACTGTGGGACTTCTGAATACAGACTGACAAAGTTTGGAAGCACAATACCCCGGATATCACGATTGTGGAGAAGAAAAAATTGTGGATCGTATGAACATTGCCATACCTGGGACAGTAGAATCAACAGAAACAATTTTTAAAAAAATCACCAGATATCAGGACTTAAAACTCGAAACTGCAGAGACTCTTGCATTTAAACCCAGGCAGGCTGGGTTCAGTTAGACCTGCACACTGGGTGTGACCTAGGCAAGCACTTAAAACAATTGCGTACTGACGAAAAAATCACCCACTGGTCAGCTGCCAGGAAGGCCACCTTACTGGGATACCGCTCACATAATCCCGCCGATACCATCATGCAGTTCCTTAACATGCTTGGGAAGTGTTCGACTTAGTGATTTGTGATATTGAAACCAGCCATAGCTTATGGTTGTTTGCTGTGTACACTGTAGTTTTATGTATCAATAATAATAACAACAATAATAAACAATAACAATACAAAGCATTGTAAACTAATGACATGAAAGCGAAAATGACAAAAAAAACACTGACAAATCCAAGAACTGTGACTTTGCAATTGACAAAGTTGCAAACTGTTTCACATTTGATATGTAAGCGCAGCAAAATTCACCCAAACTGATTACCAATAGCTAGATATGATTTAATTACTAAATGAATCCACTCGTCATTTATGTAAAAAATATGACTTTACCCTGTATCCAAAAAGTCATGGGAACATTAAACTGAAAAAGTTGTTGAACATAAGAAGGTGAAGAGCTTGTGGGACTTTTGAACACAGACAGATTGTCATTTGGAACATAATATGCCAGATATTACTGTTGTTGGAACAATTTATTGAAATCACTGTACCGAAGATTGCCAGTAAGAAATAATTAATTGGAAAATATCCTGAAAATATCCTTGACCTGGACATTGGAAACTATGCAATGATGATGAAACAATTATAACAGTTGATACCCACTGTCATCGGGATACTTTGGTTACCATTCTCCAAGAATTTTGCAAAATTCATAAGAAGTTCAGGTTCCTGCTGTAGCGCCAGTGGAGTTCAAAAGAAGCTCCTCGAAACATTGTACATTTTAAGAACGATTTTTTACTTGGTTTGGGATTACCTAGGATGCTGGCAGAAAATATCAACCATCAAGAGCCAGTCAATGATTTTTGTGATCATTTTTAAATAATTCAGCTTGACTGAAGTTTCATGTTTAATGAATAAAGTAAATAATAATAAACAACCTGTTGCAGCTATTTTTTAAAGGAACTTTTTAGAAAGGAAATGGCACTAAAAACAAGGTCCTTGATTTTTACCGGCATGTTATCTTATCCTTTGATTTGAACTAAAAGACAAATTTAAATAAATGAAGGGAGTCTGAAAACAGTTCAATTGAAGTTTCCGATAGGCCAAATTAAGTGCGCCTACCGATGATTGGTATATGCGTTTGTTCCTCCATACTATGCCCTTTTGGAAAAGGAAGTTTTTAGCAAGGTCACTTCGTTTTATTCTTGGTTTCCTTGTCTTCATCAAATTGATAGCATCAAATGTATCTGTTTCACCCATCGATTCTGAAGGTTTAAAGATTTCCTAAGTCTCTATTGGTCAAAGAGAATAACATACACAATGTGATCAGCACCTGTGTATGGCGATATTCATCTTTTAATCAACATTCAAGTTACAGTGATGCCAAAAGGAAATATGAGAGTGATATCGAACGGAGCAGGGTTTAGAAGTCCTTCCTGTGGCAGTAAAAATCCTGAACAAAGATGTCAAAAAATTACATCCTTTTTGACGAGGATAAACTCATGGAAAAATCATGAAGAGTATTGAGTTCTTGCGAAGTGGGTGGAGGGTTGATCTAAGTGAGATCTTATCCTGCTGTATATTTTCCTGCTGTTCCCTCATTTCTGAGCCTAGCTATCACTTTAATTGCCCAGCACTCAAAGCTAGCCAGAGTCAGTGGGTGGTCCCTGAGCCACTTCATAGATGAGTGGAAAGTGAAAGGCAGCTTTTGGGTAGAAGATTACAAGGAACAAAGCGTGAATATAGATTTTGGCTGCAATGATCAACAAGCATGCTCTTCTTTTTCCTATTCAACTGGTAGAAATATAATTTGGACATCATAAATAAACAATGCCAATATTCTTCATTGAGAATGTCAAGCTTTTGATTGAAAACCCTCAAAATAGAAAAGTTAATAAATGCTTTCAATGCCTTTAATTCACACCACTCACAACGTTGGTAGTTTAACTTGATAGGGAGCAAAACAGCGCTAAGGCATTTTGGGGCCTTGTGATTTAAATCAAACCCCTCTTTCTTATCAAGTTTAATCTGCTTCTGTTTGCTCAGGCCTTCTTCAATCAAGACCAGCATTTATTGGCTCCAAAAAGAACATTGCACTCATGGTAATTGATATCTGGCTGAGGTGGTTTGAAAAGTTTATTACCAGAAGTTTTATATCATTACCTCTGAAAAACTGAACTCAGACTGGTGGTATGACAACTACAGTGTTAAAAAGGTAGATGCTGAGAAAAAAAGAAATGAAGCTTTAGTTGATTCATTCCCTGCATGATTATTAGAATGTCAATACAATTCTCTCATCTAAGCAGTTCTCCTCTTTACTGAATGAAGAAGGGGGCTGGTGCAAGCTTTTTCCTTGAAATAGAACATATTAAAAACCATAACAATCGTGGCAAAATTTCTATTTTTTTTCTTTCTTTAAGTGAACAGTTCATTTCCTAAATAGAATATGTACAAAACAATGAACTGTTTTTAAACATTTTTGAACTCAATATTCAAGTTTTATCATTTAAAAGATTTGTTTCAAAACTTGAGATGCATTGTTCCTACAACTGCAGAAGTGTTTTCTGTTGAAGAACCATATGAGAATTAAAACTCCTGTTTTCAATTCAACATTCAGACTTGTTTGAGGTTCATAAAAATGATGAAAACACCCAGAAATTAATCCAAATTTCAAAATAATTGTTATGAAGTTGCAGTAGAGCACTTTGGACTGAAATGTTTTTTACATTGAAATATAGTTTGGAATTCTTATTTAAAAATACTTTCCATAAGGACAAACAACAAAATGTATTGTTGCATGCATAATTACTTTGGGATACATGATAAATTTAAAACTTCAATCATGTATGTTTAATTGTCTATTTTACATTACATCAAATTTTTCTCACAAAAAGAGAGTCTGAAAGAAAATCAACAGTAACCGCTTTTTGTTCCTTTAAAAAAACATAATTCCTGTTTTCCCTAACATTGTATTTCAAGTAAATTTCGAGATACAATGAGCCACTGAGAACAGAAACAAAATGGTGAGAATAAGAAATTTGATAATTAAAATTGAAATAAACAAAGAAACCAAAGCCAAGAAAATTTTTGACGAAGAGCAAAACATGAGCATTGATTGTGTTCCTGCTTCTTTTTTTTTCAAGAAGCGGGAGATAATAATGGTGGATACTGGAGAGAAAGATAATACAGTTGCAAAAAAAAATTTAAAGGTTCATTGTATAACACTGTATGTAATGACATTGGGATGTGTCAAATTTTCAGATGATCTTGCTTTGAATTGCAAAGGCAGTGATGTGATTTATGTTTATTTAATTTAGTTTATTGTCATTGCCAATCTTGCTATAATGAAATTCAAACACCATCGTCCAGTGCAGCATGACCATGATCATGGAAATAAACACAAACACACATCCTTCACCCTTCACACATTGAACCAGAAACCCCTGAACCACCAAACCAACACTTGCACTATACAGGCAGAATTCAAAAGAGTTATGCCCGTTGGGATAGAAGTGTTTTTCAGCCTATTTGTCCTTGTTATTATTATTCTGTACTGTCTCCAGCATTGTAATAGTTCAAAAAAAGGGTTCCCAGGAGCCGATGGATCTTGAGAATGTTTTGAACTTTCTTAAGGCAGCAGGAGCTATAAAGCTCTTCCCAAAAGAGGGAGAGGTCAAACAATGATCTTCTGGGCCAATTGACATACAACCCTCCTGGGAGTGCTTTCCTATCTGCCATTGCGCAATTGGCAAACCATTACAGAGTGCAGTATGTTAAAATGCTATCTGTGGTGCAGTGGCTAGAAGGTCGCCAGCAGTTTGTTCATTCAGGTTACTTTCTTGAGAAGTCTCACGGTAGTATAATCTCTGTTGGGTGCTTTTGGGCCACAATGTGGGGCATCCCAGGTCAGATCCTCTTTTTAGGGTAACACCCAGAAACTTAAAACTGGCCCACTTGCTCCACTCGGTCTCCATTGATAAAGCAAGGGCGCTGGCATGCGCTCTATTTGTTTCTTTCTATAAATCCCTCTAAGCTTTCCTCTGGTCTTAGTGGTGTGCAGGATTTTTCCAAAAAAATAAGTTCTTTTTAATTTGGTTTTTTCTACTACACCACAAAAAGGCAACTGGTCCCAACCTCAACATGCTCCCAGTAGACAGATTCATCCCCCAGTGATAAGTCACTGTTGTATCATCTGCCAACTTTAGCAATTTATTTACTAGCATGAGTAGGGTGATGCAGTCATGCACATAACTATAGGTTAGTAAAGACGCTCCATTACACAACCCTTGAGTGTGTACCAGAGTTAAGAATAAGGGCTGAAGATGGGATCATGATTACCTAACTAATCCTCTGTTGAAGCGGCCCAGTAGGAAAATCCATAATCAAAGGCAGAATGAATATAGAAAAGCCAAGTCCAGAAAGGTTTAGACACTTATTCCTATGTGCAAGAATTGTGTTAAACCGCAAGAACTAAAATCTAGCAAAAAGCATCCTCACACAGCCCCCCTTCCCCGCTGTTCTAGATGCAGTCAGAGCAGTGTTTGAAAAGTGATGGCTATAGGCATTCTTCTGTAGATCAATTTCATTGTATCTGTATGCAAAACTGGTGTTTATCAAATGGTTATGCGGAAGACCAGCAAATGTTGTCCTGGCAGAACCAGTTCTCACTACACTTGATCTTAGCCAAAAGGCCGAGAAGCTGATTTCAGTGACCAATTGTTCGTCAGAAGCACTTCAGTGATGATAAGAATTGAGTGCCACTGGTCTGTAATCATTAGGTATTGATAGGAAAACTTCTTTAGCAGTAGAACAATGGTGAAACTTTCAAACAAGATGGAATAGTGGACGGGGATAAAAGACCAATTGAATATCCTGGTAAAGATCCAAGCAACTGATTCAGCACAGTCTTTAAGCACTCAGCCGAGAACATCAGGACCTGCAGCCTTTCTAGGGGTCCACAGCCGTCAGAATGCTCCTCACTCCTGTTACCTTCCACAATGAGGTGGGGCTAACCAAATAGCTGGTAGTTGTGTTATCTGTCTTTATGTTCTCCCCACTTCAAACGAGCAAAGAAATGCTTTGAGTTCCTCTGCAATTGGAAGCATCCCCTCAGCAGGGATGACATTGGTTGCGTTGAATGGTTTGTAATTTTGTTGAATAGCACCACACTGCCCGTGTTATGGATAAAAATAAGTATTCCTCAATCTCCTTCTTTATAATCAGTCTTGGCCGCCACAAATATCTATCTTCAGATCTAGCTCTGGACAACATTTGTATCTTGAAATAGTGCCATTGAAATCTGTGTTTGAATTTTGCTCACCACACCTGCCTCATGTTATTGCTAGAAAAAATATCCTCAATCTTCCTCTTATAATCAGTCTGGCCTTATGATACCTTTCTTCAGATTAGCTCTGGCAACTCACTTGTATCACCAGACCCTAAAGGCCCTGTCACATCTGGCCGACGGATGCAAAACGTTTGTAAAAAGACACAGCGACGAGAAAATGGTCCCATCCAGTGTTATCCGCTCTTCAAAAGGACTTTGGCAAAAATTGCATAACCAGAGCGGACAACACGCGAAAGGAACAGACAGTGGAGCCACTAGGGCGGATGGAAAGCAGATGCTCCACGGAAGCCCTAGCGGATGAAGCGAGAGAGGCAGATGGCATCATCCGCAAGGCTTCCGGGGGAGCACAGCCAACAAGTGGACGCGGAATGAAAAAAGCGGATGCCGAGCGGATGCGAGCGGATGCCAAGCGGATGAAGCGATGCAGAGCGGAAGCCCTAGCAGAATGCCTTAGCGCGAAGCCTACGTGATGCCTAGCGGCATGTCCTAGCGTTCACTCGCATGGCGGGGGGGATGCATTTGCGTCAGCCCCAGATATACATAGGGAAGCAGCTCCCAAGGCAAGTCACCATTCAGAGGAAAGACCTGCTTCCAGGACCACAAGCTTGCCAGCCAGCCAGCCAGCCAGCCAGCCAGCCAGCCAACCCAACAACCAGTGGGGAAGGAAACGGGAAGCTCTCGCCATCTGCTGCCAGCCCTGGCCAAGAGGGGACAGGCGCCACCCTCCACCCCCTGGCCTTGACCTGCTTCTGCTGGGCTTCTTGCTTGCGCCGGCGCTCAAATCTTCTAGTGCTGGGGTTTGCTGCTGATGCTTGCTTCTTGGAAGTGGTGCTTCTGCTTGATGCTGCTTTCGTGGTGGTGTGCCTTCTGCTTGGTGCTTACTCCTGCTGATGCTGCTTCCTGGTGTGACTTTCTGCTGATGCTGCTTCTGGTGGTTGGTGGGGCTTCTTTGCTGATGCGCTGCTTCGTTGGTCGGTGCGTGCTTCTGGCTGTGCTTACTCTGCTGCGCCCGCTGCTCCTGGTCCTGCTGGTGCTCCTGAGGTTCCTTGGCTGGTGCTGCTGGTGCTTACTTCTGCTGCTGCTGCTTCCTGGTTTCCTGCCTGGTCCTGTCTGGCGCCTGCTCGAGTACTTACTGCTGCTGTCTGCTGCTCCTGGTCCTGCTGGTGCTGCTGGTCCTCTTTTGCTGGCTACTGTTGTTGCTGCTGCTGCTTGGGTGCGTGAGTCCTGGGTGGTGTTAGGAGGAGCAGAACCCTGTACAACCTCGAAGCCCCCTCTCAGATGAGGGCCTCCATATGGCACGTGCCAAATAAAGGAGAAGCAGGCAGACGCGGTGAACGGGATAGAAGGCAATGACAACAACATATAAGAGGACATGAGCAGGAAAAGGTGTGGACGTGGGTGAGGCGAGGAGAACGAGTATCTATGCGGAAGGAGCGACCACAGGCTCTATCGAGATGCCAAAAGGAATTCAGGATGCTTGGACGAGAGGAAGCGGGAGAGGCCTGGGCTACACTTCGAGGTGCTCCTCGGCTGGTGGAAGCACATGCAAACCTGGTACGGAGCTGCACCTCAAGAAATTTGCCTAGGCCGTGTGTTCAAGCTGACGGACAGAGAGACCTACGTGATGGGCCCAAGTGCCAGCTTTCTTGGAGCCGGTGAGATCAGCCACCCAACGAGCAGCCACCTCTCACAACCCTCTCTCTCAGAGCAGCCTGCAAAGAGGCCAGTCCTCTTCTGGCAAAGAGTCAGCCTCCTGTGTCCAGGCCAGGTATCTGTGGAGGCATGCCCCCCGGACAGCTTACTACCCATGGTGCGAGCACGTGGAGGACCCCCTGCGCAGTGTGGAGAAAGGAGACGGCACTTACCACAGAGCCCCAAACCCACATCCACCCCCCAGCTCCACCTCCACAGAAGGCAGAGAGGGCAAACCGGAGCGGACCAGAGCCACACTGTCTGCGCCGCCACCGCCGGATTGGACGCGCTCATAAGAGACAAGATCAAGTGCAGCGTAGATCCCCTCTCTCAGTTGGTACACACGCATGGGGCCCCATCCTTGCCAACCACAAGCCCCTTTCCCCACCCATGTCAAACCAGCACCGCTCACATGAACATTGGCGGAACCCCATAGTGGTGAAGGACAGGATCACCCAATTCTTCTTCCACAAACCCTCCAGGACCAAGATGAACCTGCTCCAAACCCATCCAGGGCTGCTCCTCCACCCCAGGTTGATGTCACTTGCCCTTCCAAGGCTTTCCACAGGGCCCTACCCGACCAAGGCTACGCTACCAGAGATCAGCAGCAACAGGCAGCCCTTCCCAGTCAAGGGCACAGGCATCGGACGCCACTGGTGGGCCACTTGATGCCACGATGTCACCCAACACCACCGATGCCACCGACGCCACAGATGCACCCATTCCACAGGATGCCACCAACACCATGTCCTCACACAGCTGCAGACCAGACAGCCCCCAACTACACTGCTCCTTATCCTCCACGCTGCCACAGCACAGCCCGGCCCAGAACCATCTGTTCATTTGGTCATTGGGTGGCTGACACCCCATGTCATGGAGGAAGGGGCTCTCAACATTTCATGGGCTGAGCCAGCTTCTCTGAGAGCTTCCTCAACACCACCGTGGTCCACTGTTGTCCTCTTGGTGGCCAGGCACCCCAGTTGGTGCCTTCAGATCAGCACTCCCAGCAGCACCCACCTTCCACAGCACCCTGGACCTTCGCCCCTGAGACTGGGCGATGCCTCAGAGTGACCAGAAGACTGCCGAGACTGGGTGGTACCTGTTGACTTTATTTGCTTGGGACCACTTGACTTGGTCATTTTTCTTTTACAGCTTGTTATTAATAAAGATTATCTTTGCTTCACACACTTGCTTCATTTATTTTCAGTAAATAAAAGTCACTTTGGTGGAAACTTTAGAAAATGTTTTAAAGCCTGTGCCATGCCTTGTGGATGGGTAAGGATAGCAGTTGGGATGGCAGGGATACCTTTGGATGGGGGTAATAGCTGTGGATGGGACCAGGGAAAACTCTTTGGGATGGCGTAATAGCTGTTGGGGATGGGCAGGGAATACCTGTGGGCAATCGGGTAACAGCTGTGGGATAGATAACCTCCAGTGCAAGGCATAGTGGCGGACTCTATGGGTCCACCCTCCCAGGTGCCACACTATGGCCCTTCATTATCAATAACAATGTAATCAGTCATCCACACATGTCAACATAAACAACAATCTTAATTAAATGCCCTGCTTTCATTGTAGGGGCCACTCAACATACATGGCACAATCTCATCAGTGTCGATGAGACAGGCTGAAGGGAAGCATCCATTAATCATCTATCATCCTGTCTTGCCACTCACTGCTCCAGCTGCGGGGTTGCCACCAGTGTTTCAGGAGTTTGCGCTGCTTCTTCCCTCACGTGAAAGCTCTGGTTGGGGCCTTGCACATCTTAGTGGCTATCAAGGTTTCGCCCTTGCCTCTCATTCCCCAGGCTCCATGTCCCATTGCCTTGTTGGAGGTCCACGAGCCTGTTCTGCAAGACTGGGTAGCGGACTGCGCATGAGATTGGTGCAGGATGCAGCAAGCTTCCACGATTGTCCTTCCCCATCGTCTGTGGCGAATGCTTGCATAGGTGGCTGAGAAGTAAACCTGGAAACTGTTTGGGCTAGGATGCCAAAGGCTGTTTCTCACCACGACCTGCCCTGGGACCAGCCTGTTAGTTTGAAGATGCCTCTCTTCACGGGTGAGGCGCATCTGGAGGTTGTAGGGCTTCATGAGGTAGGTTCTGAGGGAAGAAGGCGTTCATCCCCCACGATGAAAGTAGGGCACATCTTGCGTTTGTCGTGGGGCAGGGGGTCTGGATCTGGGAAACCCATGATGAGGTTGCTTTCCAGCCCCTCCTTGAGGTGACTGGCGTTTATACCTGGCATCTGAAGCGCTGGAGCCATTGCCTGAAGCATCGATTGTACATGAATCTTGTTGTTCAGCATCGACCCATGGTGAAGAAGCCCCTTTAGTTGAAATAAGTGGACCCCGACTTGGCTGGAGCTTTGCATTGACACGCCTGCCTCCCACTCTATGGCCTCCAACGGTGTGGCGGCGAAATTCCACCCTCTGATACCACTGTTCTGCGAGTGTATCCTTCAGCCTTTCTTCAGTGGAGTGGGGCACTGGAGGAGCTCCTCCAGTTATTCTCGAGTGATGGCTTGCACCACGCTTCTACTGACCAACAATGATCTGATATCGGTGGTGTCTGTGGTGGCCACCCTCCCAGCCATTACTGCATGCTCCTGTAAGGTGGTCCCTGAGGCTACGTGGCACAGGACGTCAGTGCCACCTTGAGCCCAGGTGATCCAGGCTGGGACCGGCAAGTTGGTGTTTTCCTTGGTCAACCTTGTGCGTCTCCCCAAGTCGCATCCACAACTTCACCATCAAACATGCTGGAGGCATCCTCATCATGAAGTTCTGGAACTGCACCAAGGGTCTTCGTTCCTCAGCTCCAACATCGGTCTTGTCTTACAGTCCGTTACTACCGCTGCTTCTCCCGAATCCCATCTTCGGCACCCAGACACGTGCATTGGATGCCCTCCTTTTCTTCCCTTGTTTTTAGCTAGAACAGTTGAAAGAGCCTGTAGATGGCAGCTTGCGGCACTGTTGCAGAACATTGCTTGGTGTCTTGCCAAAAGGATGT
The DNA here is from genome assembly GCA_004320025.1 of Laticauda laticaudata. Taxonomy (NCBI): domain Eukaryota; kingdom Metazoa; phylum Chordata; class Lepidosauria; order Squamata; family Elapidae; genus Laticauda; species Laticauda laticaudata. The sequence continues at coordinate 17,129 of BHFT01052942.1, read as the reverse complement.
GTGTACGCATCCATGCGTGGACTCAATGGATGCCTATGGAAGAGCAAGAGCCGTATGAAGCTGCAGAGGTCTGCACAGCAGGGGTGCTGGACTGAAAGTAGATCCAAGGTGAGTTCCTCCCCTTTTATGGCAGTATAGGTTTCTCCACTATGTCGCTTCCTTTTGGCATCTGTAGGCATCCTGTAGGCATCTCTAGACATCCTTAGTATCCGAGATAGGTCCCCTCTCCGAAACTATCGTTTTTATCCATTTTAAACTGCTTTGTTCTCTGTGGCTGCATCCGCCTACGTGCATCCGTATCTCCGTCCATGCTACTAACGCTTTGTGTCCGAATTCCGCGTCCGTTTCGCTTCCTCCCTGTGTCCATTTTCTGCTGAGAGCGGATTGGGTTATGCTGTGGGCATGCGCAGCGGATGCCTAGCGGACTTCGCGGATGCATAACGGATGCAGACGGATGTAGACAGATGTTCCCTGTATGCGTTGCGGTGCAGGAACGGACGCGTTTGATACATTCTGCTCCAAAAAGTGTTTGTGCCAGCGTCAAAACTTTTTTGAGCGGTATGGAACTTCAGTCGACCCCGGAATGCTGGACGGATAGGAGAGGATGAAAAACGGATGCCAGTGAAGTACAGAACGGAGTGAATTCACGTTAACCAACGTGATGGCAAGTGTTTCTCTCCATTTTACCATCCTCTTTCCATCCGATTGGTGCCAGTATTGTGACATGGGCTTAAAGGGCTTGTGTCCTGTCATTGCAAGGGGCTGGGACATCCTTGGTCATCCAAGGGTTTCTTGATTGTTGATAGATCCTAATACGTTTATCCACAGCTATAGTATTCTGTGCAGTGATGACTATAGCACAGTAACAGTTGCAGTGGTGTACCTCTAGGTCAGGGCTGCATTAAAAAAGGATGTCCCAATTTGTCGTTCTCAAAACAATCCTGGAGTTGTCTGGGAAGCATCTTCTGGCCAAGAATTCACTATGGCTTTATATAGGTTAGAGCCCGTCTGCCTAAGAGCGGATGTATGCTGGTCGCTACAAAGCAGTGACCATTTGGTCTGATTGTACCCAAATTGTGATAATTGCATATATAACCTTATAGCCATGTTCTTTGATGTTGTATATACTTTGGTCCAATATGTTTCGCTCCTCTTTGTAGCACACTTAACATGCTGACAGAATTTCAGGGAGCACTTTTTTAAAATCAGGCTTGATTAAAAATCTCCCGCTATGATATGCACCAGCCATCCAGGATACTTATTCTTGCTGCCATTCACTACAATCGTTTATTACCAGAATCCCAAAGCTATGCTAGTGTGTGGGTATCAGGTGGGACATTAGTCTGCAGGTGAATCAAAACATTGCAGAATTCCCACGGAAAGATTATATAAGTCTACATTTAAGCCAAGTCATATATCCAAGATCCACCTGAAGCAGTGGCTGTCTACAGATCTTTGTAACTTGAATAGACCAGCTTTTGTTTTCGCTTAAAGGCTTAAACCTCCTCCTTTGATCTTGCCAGAATCTCTACTTCCTGTTCCTGCACGGTGAGCGTGATGTGCCTTCCAGCCCTCAAGCAATCTGCATCTGGAATGAGTGCAATAAAAGCCAAGTTTCTGTGATAGCCAAAAACACAGCAGTCTTTGATGAATTTTAATCTTTTTGCAATCTGCTGAGCCTTAATTTTTCATCCATTTTGTCGTCTTGCATATGGCTTAAGAAATATACTTGGAATTGAAGACTTTGTGTGGAAACTTACTCAGCGCCTAAAAGAAGAACCCAGCATTGGCATCCTCTCTTCCTCTTCCTGTCTTCTTTCTCCACCTCTTCCTCCTTGCTATAGGGATAGTGATCCATGGCTCCCCCAGGACCTAACTGGCCCTCCTTTCTGTTCCGTTCAGAAATAAGTTGCGTGAGACGGGTTCCAACAAAACCTCTTGTATTAAGATAAGTAAGGCCAAAGGTAAATTCCAAACCACCTCGCATTCTAGGCAACAGAAGTGTCGGGTCAGTTTGTTTCCTCTAAGAAATAACCCTAACAGGGGTTGTGATCAAGTTGATGCAAAAATCGAAAAAGTTCTGCCGTAAAGGTACTCATGAATGTTTTGACTCTGGCGATGATGCGCGAAGGCTTCTCGTCGAGTTGGCTGATGTTCTCTCCAATTTGGAAGAAGCGTTTTTTGAACACGAAGGTGACCGGGTGCCTCCTCTGCTCCGTTCGATAGCTTGTGGCTCAGGATGCGCACCGATGCCAAAATGCGATGCATCATAGGTGACCATCAAAGCAGCGGTTATTCCTACTGGATCAAAATGGTTGTTAGACGTTAATAGAATCTTTGATTACTTTGAAATTGCTGTCGTTGTTCCTCTGGTAGCCCAGAGATAACCAACTATTTCCAGATAGTTTTTTTTTGTCTAACAACCAATGTAAGGGTTCTGCTACATTTGCTTTTCCTAGCGGCAGGAAACACCATTGTAGAAATTTATTGAGACCTGGAATGCTTGCATAACTCAGTTTTTGTTCCTAGTCTAGGTGCGTATTGGATGCTTTATCTTTTTTTCGGCCTGGGGTGTATCCTGCTTATCTATTGAGGTAGCCTAGAAACTTCGACCTGGTGGTGGCCTAAGTTACATTTTTTCCTGCTTTACTTTAAGACGCGCTGAATCTTCTTTAAGACTCTCTTTTAATCTACTCTCTAGTTTGGTTAGGCCGTTTTCTTTGCTGACACCTAGAACATCAGCAAAATAGGGGACGAACTCCGTTGATTCCATTTAGAAGGTGCCTCCATGAGGCTTTGGAAAAACCGCCTGGGAACAACAGTACGCCAAAGGCGGAGTCAGTTGCACTTGAAACGCCCCTCTGGTGTGTCATCTATGTCCTTGTACCTCTGCGGTAATTGGCATCAAACGGGTAAGCTGTTGGTACGCTCATTTTTTCGTGAGATCAAGAGCGTTCGCAAAAAATTTTCCTCCGCCTAGAAATGCAATAGTGTTTGCCACTACTGGCACTGGGTATGCACTTTAGTTTGGAGCGCCATGATTTAGGGTTGCCTTATAGTTTCCCACAGATGCGCAGCTGACCCTGTTGGTTTTTTACAGGAAGTCACGATGAGTGGTTTCCCACCTGGCATGGTCAAATTGGCTCTAACACCCCTTGTGCTATTAGTTTGTTTAGTTGTTTCAAGTTTTTGGTTTTAAGCGCAAAAGGGACAGTGTCTGGCTTTGAGCCGGATGGCTGCTATTTTTCAAGGTGCTAGGCTAAATGAAATTGGGTCCCCTTGTACTTGCCTATGGGTCCTGTCGAATACATCCTGGAACTCTTGTAACAGGGCTCCCTTCCCAAGTTGGCTGGCAACGATGCTGTTGATCCCAGTCATCCCAAAATTCCCAGGTCATGAAATCCTAATTCAATCCCTAGCAGGCTAGGGGAGGATCAACGGTCGATGATGCGTCAAAGGCAAATTTCGCATGATTTTTTAAATTCGATGAGGAAATGTTCCAAAGGGCCCACTACCAGAATTCGATTTCCCTGGTAGTCCTTTAAAGATCAATTTTTGTTTTTTCTAGTTCTTTTTGTTTGATGTTTGGGTATCAGGCATGGATGGTGTTCCAAGATACCATGGATACAAAAGGATCCCAGAGTTGATTTCCATCTCACAGGGCTATCCCTTTGATGTCACCTCTATCCAGAACATTTATTTCACGTTTGCTGTCCTGGCATTTCCAAATTGTTACCATCTGGGTGCCATTTCCTCTCCTGTCGCTCGTTCTTTTTACTTTCTACTATCTCCCGGTTCAATCTGCTTCCAGCTTGTCTCTCTCTCATGTCTGGGCGGGTGGTGCTGCTGCGTCTTCTTAGGACTATAGCTCTTTTTGTTTCGGCAGACGCCTTTGTATATGCCCCCGTTTGTTACAAGCCTGCAGATTGCATCTAGGAACCTGCATTCAGATCGAAGTGCGTTGCCTCCATACCCAGCACATTGAAATTCCCGCCTGCTTCTTCTTCTTTTTCCCACCATTTCTTGGTCTGATTCAAAGGTCTATGGACATCTTCATTGTCTTCACTCAGTGTCACTCAGGAAGTCGAGATCTTCAATAGTGGTCGGTCCACTGTGGGGCTGTTTTCTTGCTTCCCTTGCCTTCTTTTCTCTGGTTTGATTTGCGGATCTGGAATTGAAATTCATATTGGCGCATAGTAGCTGCAGGATTTCTTTTTGCTGCTTTCGCGGCGCGGTGGCTTCTGTGATAGCCTCTAAGCCACAGTGATGTCGGTCTATTTTAGCAGCTTACTCTGAAGTGTAGCGACCTTCAAACCCAAGAGGACCACGCGGTCCCTCATGGCCTTTGTCCATGTTCTGGAACTCACAGGCTCCTCCATTGTGTCTCAGGGCTGCTAACAAAATCTCGACGGTTCTCATTTCTTTTTGGTCTCGTTTTGTAGAACTCGTTGCCTTTTTATCAAAGTTAGGAGATACTGGTGCGTTATGTGCTTCGGAGCATTCTGTTCAGCTCAGGCCAAGTCATCTGTTCTCTAACGTCTCTTGGTTTGTGGCTAGTGCCTGTGCCAATTTAAAAATGACTGGTCCGCAGTGTGTAAGGAAGACAGCCCTCTTCCTTTGGTCGGATATCTTCACTGCAGTTTGTTGCTTTCTAAAACATTAGAAAGCGGATCGCGTATATGACTCCCAATCCTCCTCATCAGGGTTGAATAGTGCGGGCAGCCGCTTGTTACCGAGCCATCTCTTTTGCTCGGTTCGATTGCCATGTGCTTTTGATTCGCGTCTTCTTATGACGAATCCAACCTTCGTGTCAGTGTTTCCATTCGGAAATAAGTTGCGTTGAGACCAGGGTGCCACAAACAATCCTTATTATTTAACCAAGTAAGGCAATGGTAAATGGAACACAGCCCAAGCCGCAAGCAGCCCTTCTTATAGACGGCTTGCTCAGCGGCTTTGGCCAATGACAGTACTCTGAGACTGTCAAAGTACAGTACTTTGAGTACAGTGGGCCAATCAGATTGGTTCCCTAATAGCCAATCTGAGAACCGGCCATCCTGGCCAATCAGATTAAGGTACTTGCGGAGCCTACGCACAAGGTTCCATACACAACACCTTCGGTATGTTATGAGAAGTTATAAAATAATTTGTAATAGCCTTTTTCACATTTCAGTCCAATTTGTAACAAGGTTTTGCTACTATAGATGCTCCTTGCCCACAGGATTCCAATCAAGGAAGGGATCCAAACACACAGAGAATCATACACACATACACTGTAGAGAAGGAGTGTTAGCCACAGCATCCATGTGTGCAGCCATCTTGTAAAACCGTTTAATAACGGAAACTCACAAGGTCTACATCATCTTTTTACACGTCATTAGGAAATTCTTTCTTCATTTATTTATAAAACATTCCACTTAATTCAGCGCAGACTCTTGACTAACTTAAAACAGATAAAAACAATAAAAAGCATCATTAAACTATCCAAAATAAAATGTAAAAGATGAAAGATTATATCCAATTACACTGCAAGCCAAAAGTTAAAAACTTTTTCTCATCAAATGCTCTTTTAAGAAAACTACTTTCATTGTACTTCTCCAGAAAGCTCAGTTGTTGGGGAATCAGTATCGACTTTGAATATAATTTGTCGCACAGCCAGTACCATTCTCTGAAGTTGTAGTTGCTCTTAATTTTCGGTGGAAATGTATTCAGGCAGCTTCTGCGATCATATAAGCATAAGCATGATTGTACCTGGAAAGAAGATACTTCTTAATTATTAAAGCTCAAACCACATAAGATTTTTATGAATAATGGTTTAAACATCTCATTGAGTCTGGATGCAATACAAACTGCCAAAATGATAGGGCTTGCATAACACTGGCCTGAATGCTGATCTGATAACAAATTAGACAAGCAGAAAGACTATCTTTTGCATCAAAAATAGTTCCTGGATTTTCTCTAAAAGGCATATAAGAAATTCATTTCTTCTGTGGTTAAATTGGGAGAAGATTAAAAGAACAAGTTATTTGATACATTCATGCTGGTCATATCCGACTTTGAGATGCATTTTTTATATCTGATAATATACAAAAAAGGAACAAACAGTTACCGATACCTGATGAACCTGAATTAAAAGGGTGAACTTAAATTACTGCCACAAAAATTAGACGACACAACCACAAGCGTACACAGATGAATTGGTTTTCTTATACACAAATATATTCAAAGGTATGAAAAGACTTTTTAAAACAGAACGGTTTCTTAATAATAAATTGACTGATTATTGATAAGATTTTGACAGTACTGGAGTAAAAGGTGATTACAAAATTTGTCTGATGGATATTATTAGAGATCTATTTAAACTAGAAGAACAAGTTATAAGAAACAATGATTGACATGGGAAGCAGCGCTCCTCGTGCCTAGGAACTGTATGTGGTATTGACTAGAGAGAGCAAGACATGGGTCGTCTCAGAATTAATAAAGTGACAATGTTCAACGGCATTTTAAAGAAAATTTAATATAAGATGTTTTACAGGTGACACTTCCCCCGAACAAGGAATAGCCAAGAATGTCAGAATAAATCTGAAAGATGTCGCGCGCCGACATGCACAATCTCCACCGCCATCACTATGACTATCATCCTGTCTGACACGCTGCAAATTCCCGGTCTCGCTCATGGAGCGAGTCCGCGCACTCTGACGCGTACCGACAAGTCACCGACCAACCTAACTCCACACACCAACTATCGTTGTGACACACCTCAATACAAGTACACACAACACATGCTGCAGCGATCTAGAAAGTAAAAAATACCAATGAAACATATGCAAACCCAGTGCATATCAGCGCACGCTGTTACAACCACACCAAGACAGCCGACAATCAGCACTGACTTTCTGACACTCGATCGCACACACTCTCGCTACTCCTCTGAGTACCCCACTCCAACACCTCCCCCTCCATACAGCAAAGACTCTTAAAAACCGTATTTGATCGCTACAATGTGACTAGCAAGCAGCTTCTAGGATCATGTATTTTGCGATAAAAATTGGACAAATGCACAAACACCCCGATCACGGCGCAGCAAGAAAGACAACCGCTCCACTACAATCAACCGACTCACAAGCACCACCAGATCTGGCAATCGTCGCTCAGAGAAATTGAAGAATAGAAACTCTCGCAAATGTCTCGCCTAGTGATACTTACCAGACGACGAACACAGCGCGGAATAAACCACGTCCTACACAAATTGGGACCTTTCTATCAATGGCGCCGATAATCGTCACTACTAATAATAGCAATATATAGAAACTTTTCCAGAAAATTAATGAAGTTAATAAAAGATGTATTATCTTTTTCCCTTTTCTATTATTTATAGATATACTAAATGTTCTTTCCTCAGGATTAGAGTTTGGCGAGGACTTTTGAATTGTTATTATAAATAAACTGTAAAGTCTATAGGCTATCTCGGCAAAGTATTGAATTGAACCAAAATGTATATTAAAACTGATTTGTCATTCCCGAGAATCATGAACCATTACTAGGATATTCAATTTGTTTTATTGGATAATATGAGTTATTATCGTAATGTAAACTGTAACTTGAAACTAATGAAACTCGAAGCACCAAAAAATTGCAACAACCGACAGAATGCTTGTATATTTTTGGAATTAAAGATGGATGTTTTTATGTTCCTTGTTTGTTTTTTGTTTGTTTTTATAAAATCAATAAAACTTACACCAAAAAAGAAAAAAAGAAATTAATTGTTCTGTGAATGCAGAATGGAAGAAAGCAAAAAAAAAGCTCAAAAGAAATGTACTAGAACATAAAATTGTAAGTTTTTACTTGCAACGCCCACAAAAACATGTTGAACGCAATGTGTGCAACTTGGGTTTACATTCCTTGTAACCTAGAAATGAGAACAAGAATGAAAATTAGTTCAACGACAAAATTCCCTATACCTCATAGGAAGGACAGGAGGGAAAACCTGACTTTGCCACTAGCTCTCCCTTATAGGCCTAAAAACGACGTTATCTGACTTGTCTGGGAGTCAGCCCAGCTTGCCATTGTTTAGGAATGAGAAAGCTGCAAAAATCATCAAGAAATCCCTTTCCTTTTTAGGACTTTTGATTCAGGATTCCAGCAGAAGGAAGATTTGAAAAATAGTTCTTCCATGGAGAAGGGCATCACATTTCTCAAAGCAAATATTAACCATGTTACAGTTGAGATGAAAATTAATCACTTCAGCTCTCTTAGCAAAACCAATTTATAGTTTATACAAACTAAGCTCCAGGCCAATGGTTTTCCAAACAATGGGTCATAAACACTTCTCAAGTGAAAGTACGTTTTAATGATCACCAGTGCGAGAAAAAAAATGTTTGCCAGTTCTTAAATGATCTTTTAGAAATTAGATTGTAGTATCGGCTAGATACATCCAATAACAGATCACATTTGTTTTTTTAAGTTTTTGCGGGTACCTTAAATGTCTGTATGTGGCTGTTCAGCTTCCGTTCGGAGTATTATCCCACATGCATTGTAGTGCTTTTAAAAGTCTGGTAGCAACGTTTCCACGCAGGAATCTCATCTGCCATCATCAGGCTTCTGTATACATACAGAATATATATGTATACTTCGTATACATTAGAAGCCTTGATGATGGGCAGATGAGAGTCTGCTGAAAATGTGTGCTCCTTACAACTTTGAAACGCACTACCAATGACGTGGATAAATACCCGAAAGCGAAGCTGGAACACGCACATTATAAATATAGGGATAGATAGATAGATAGATAGATAAGACCTAGATAGATAGATAGATAGATAGATGGAATGGATGGATGGATGGATGGATGGATGGATGGATGGATGGATGGATGGATGGATAGACAGACAGACAGACAGACAGACAGACAGATAGATATGAATTTTATACAAGTTGTTTTGTTATGTACATTGATATGCCATATTTTGTTCAATTCAAAATCAAGCTCCTGACACATACAGTTCAGGGATATTGAACCTTCCACAATATTCCATGGTAGTTCTACATCCAACTACTGAGAAATTTCAAGCCTGCTTGGCTTTAGGCAAATTAGCAGTTACATGTATCTTCAAAGATACTTCTTATTCATTAGACTAAGGATTTGTTAAACTCTACCAAGGGTCTTCCTATTGTTTCTGAAAAATTTGGGGGGGGGGGGG
>BHFT01052941.1:0-11248 GCA_004320025.1 Laticauda laticaudata | reverse complement strand
ACCAATCCAATGCTTAGTTTATTTGACCAATCAGGTTTGCATATTTGGAGTCACCCAATTTACATATAGAACAAGAAGGCCATGCTTTCTTCAGGCCTGATAGGTATTCCTCTGCTTTTTCTATCAAAAGAAAATTGATGAAAAATTAAAAGGTGTTTTGTCTCCAACTTGTTGCTCTTAATGAATTTATTCTCAGAGGTTGATGATCCTTTAATTAGATACAATCAGCTGCAGCAATTTATCATTGCTTTTAGCTCTCCAGAGTTTATTCATATTTCAGCACTGCAACCTTTACAGCAGTAGAAATTAGAACATATGTGATTCAACAATTCATGTTTCCAAATTTAGTTAAGAACATCTCACAGGTCATAATTATTAGGCTTTACTAGCTCATAGTAAAGTCAGAGATGGGCAGATTTTTAAATTTCTGGGATTTTTTTTTAACTCTTTAACCATTCATCTGAATCAAAATGGAAATACTCTCCTGATTTAGGCAGAATGAAGAAGGAATTTGTGATTAATACCAAAATTATATTCACAGAAGTTTTCATATATAACTCTTTTCTTATCTTCTCTAAAGAAAAGAGAAAAATAATTATTTAGCAATTCAAAATCCAGTGCCAAAAAATCTACTTCACTTTTTGGGGGACCAATCAACAAGAGAAGATAAATTCATTACACCAAAAAATATTAGTTTAATATAATCAAAATTTTCTAAGAAATAGTACTTTTGTGGTCAACAGAAAGCACAGATTTTGCTCAATATACAGTACCAACCATAAGTAGCTTCTCTGCTGCTCATTATTTTTAACTTCAACCCTATCTCTAAGGCCAATATAAGATAAGAAATCCTTGATTTACAACAGTTTGTTTAGTGACAGTTCAAAGTTACACAGCATTGAAAAAGTGACATATTATGCAATCATTGCAACATCCTCACAATCACGCAATCAAAATTTGGAGGCTTGGCAATTTATTGCATTTACTGCAGTTTCATGCGCTCACCTTTTGAAACTTTCTGACAAGCAAAGTCAATGGAACAGCCACATTCACTTATCAATCATTTTATTATCTTAACAACTGCAGTGATCCAATTAACAACTGTAGCAAGAAAGAACATAAATGGAGCAAAACTCACAAACAAATGTCTCACTTAGCAAAAGAAGTTTTGAGCTCAATTGAGCTCAAAAGATCATAAGTTAAGGACTTTCCCAATAGGAGTGACTAATCTATACATTGCATATAGTTCATATTTATTCCTATAAATGAATATTCATCAGGAAATTAGCCAATCCAAATTGGCACTCTTCGTCATGTGACACTACTGTTCATGGTAAGTGGCTTGGTTAGCAGACTTCAAACCAACTACAACTACTTAAAGCCTAGAAATATACCTGCCATTGAACTTACTGCAAGCCTTCACCAGTTACACATCTTCTTTTAGGAGGACAATGCCTCTAAGTGAGAGGCCAGGATGCTTAGATTGTGTATAAAGAGATCAAACAAACTATATCTTTTTAGCTAATTAGAATTTGTTATCCATTCCAACCTTACAGCTCTGAATTGTCTCAGTGCTGGTCAGAAATCATCAGTTTTGTTGTGGACTTTCCTTTTTAGAGATCAGAACATGCCTTTAAGCAAGCACACACATCTCTGTCTTCTAAATAAAACTATCTCTAAAGAAGTATAAAACATCACCCTGTGACTTTCTGATATAATTACCTTACCTCAGAGTCTTAGTAGCTCAAGCCTGCTGCTCTTGTTTTTGAAATGAAAATAGTGTTTCAAAATAAGACAACTCAAAGACAGATTTGTTATTGTGTTGTACCTTGCATTTTGGCAGTTCTTAAGTTATAAAAACTACAGTCCGGGGAATCTTCTTTTCTATTAATACTAACTCGGACTTAAATGGATGTAAGAAGAAAAGATTATCTCAGTGAAGCTGAATGAAGACTTGTGACGAAAGGTACATTGATGATATAGACTTTCAGACAAACAAGCAAGATTTGTCTTTGGAAAGCTCGTGGTTTTACCTTTAAATTGCTTTAAGAGAATTATTAGTGAATTTATAGTCCAAGTACAAACTACAGAAGCATACAGTTATATGATGACAAGAGGAAACAATCATGTATTTTTTTGTCTTTAACAAAATCTTTAAGCTATAATTTTCAGAAGCAAATCTCAAAGGAACTTCAAGTAATGTGATAAATCTAAGTTTGCTTTTACATCTAAGATTTAAACACCAAATCAACATTTTCTTTAGAAAAAAGACCAGCATCAAAAACCGTACAAGTAGATAAGGAGGCAAAATAGATCACATATATCTTTCTCCAATTATATAAATAGGTATATTTATTGTTCAGTCACTCTCCATCACCTCTCAAGAAATATAAATTCTATCACATTTTGTAATAATGATACCATGATATCATGCATTATTCACCTAAAATTCTTAATTAACTTTAGTTCAACCATCATCTGAATATAAGTAAACAGATGCCTACAAAAATATAGTATGCCTCCTCCAAAGAATTTATCCAGTTCTCCAGATACACAATTGGATACTTTTATACTTTAATAATCCTGCTTCTAATAATGTGCTTCTAAACCACTCTTGAAAACCACTTGATCTTCATCTTTCTTGATTTTTTAATAAATAGATTCTTCTCATAAAAATTAAAAATAGGAAGTTAATATACTACAGAGTAAAGCAAAAGCTTCCAGTATTTTGTGTGTGTTTGTGTGTGTGTGTGTGTGTGTGAGAGAGTGTGTGTGTGTGTGTGTGTTAATACCGTGTTTCTCATATGATAAGGCCGGGTCTTTTTTTTTTTTTGAGCCCCGAAAAAATGNTTGGATGTTGACCTCGGCATTGGTGGGGCACTTCGTACTGGGGTCAACGCAGGCAGCACCATATCCGAGTGTGCAACAAAAGTACTTCCTAACAGCAAGCCCCCCCACCATTCCCCCCCCATTTTGCATGTTTTAATATAGGCCTTAATTTGGGGGGAGGGGCTTAATTTCATTTCATGCCTATAAAACATGTTGAGACTTCCTATTGGGGGAGGACGTATTGTTGGAGAAACAGGGTAGGAATGGCTTTGGACCTAACAGAAGTCTTCTAGAGTGGCAGAAATCATTCATGTTCTAATAAATAGGTGTTTGGGATTGACCAGACACACCATGGCAATCAATTTGTAAGTAGATAAATATACAATGTGAATTATCTTGCATGTGCACCCATCATGTGTCGGGGTGTGTGGTGGCTTAGTGCTTAAGGTACTGAGCTTCTCTGCTGGAAAGCCAGCAGCCCAGGTTTGAGATCCCAACACCACATGACAAGGTGAGTTCCTGTCCTTGCCCCAACTCTAGAGGTGGTATTCAGCAAGTTCTGGCCAGTTCTGGAGAACCAGTAGCAGAAGTTTTGAGTAGTTCGGAGAACCGGCAAATACCACCTCTGACTGGAGATTTTACAGTATCCTTCTCCTGCCATGCCCACCGAACTGGTAGTAAAAAATAAATGAATCCCACCACTGTCTAACTCATTCCAACCTAGCAGTTCAAAGGCATGAAAATGTGAGTATATAAATTGGCACCACTTTGATGGGAAGATAACAGCACCTTGTTATGTAATGCTAGCCACATAACTGCAGAAATGTCTTTGGATTGCACTGGCTCAATAGCCTTGAAACAGAGATGAGCACTGCCCCACATAGGCTTCAACAACTAGCAGACTAAAATTCACAGGGACTCCTTTTACCCAACATGTAACTCAAAATTCCAAATGTACCATTGAGCCTAAACACTTATCTATGCTCTTTCTGTTCTAAAATGATACATATATCTCAAAATAGGAGGTATGTATCACCTGCTCTTTTTTGGGGGGAAAGACCGTTCTGATGTCTAGAATTGTCTTCAAGCTCATACCAATCCAGCTGTTTGAGACGCTGTTTTCTTGTGTTTAATTTTCTGAACCAAAGTAAATAAAGACAACAGGCTGGCTGTGATATGAGGTGAGAAAGTGTCAGGACAGAGATGAAAGCAGGAATCAAAACTTGAAGAGCATGCATTAGAGCTTGGAAAATCATTACAGTTGAAGTGGAAGTCAAACAAGCAAGAAATGTTTATTTTTTATTTTTGTCTAAGAGGCCCAATGACCATCTTGGATGGGTGTAACTTAATAAAACTGCTGAAGATTTAAATTTTCTGTTAAATTTTCTGACTGTTAACAGAATAACAACTAAAATAAAAAGTCATTTTTGTGAAATAATTTATAAAGTATGACATGACACATACTCTTATTATGATGAAACTTCTAGAGATGATTTGCTTGCTAACATATATTCTTATTATATTGAAACTTCTATAGATGACTTACACTCACTTGCTAACAAAATGGATGAAATTCTCCTTTTAAATAGGTGCAGTTCTGATTTCTACAATTCCACAGTTTTCTGTTTCAGTGAAACCTGGTTTAATGAAGAAATTCATGAGGACAATAGCATATACATCACAGGATTTCAGATATTTAGATCAGATAGTATTGAAGAGACATCAGGTAAAACAAAGGGTGGAGGATTATGTTTATATATCAACAACAGCTGGTCTCAGGATATAACTAATAAGACATTAGAATTCCTGTGATGAATAATTTTAGAGTCTTTTATATTCAACTGCAAGCCATTTTATTCTCGCAGATGAGTTCTCCTCACTTCTCTACTAATAGCTTGTGTATGATTCCTCCCACAAGCTTGTGTAAAACAAGGCATGATGAACATCGAGCTGATCAAATTATGGTGGCTGAAGTGAAAAACACCAGATTCCTTCCATCATTGTAGGAATTCAATCAAGCAAATTTAAAGAAAAGGGCTCCCAAAATATTTCCAGCACGTCAATATGTTCCACCAGAGGCAAAAATACATTGACAGTGTTACACAACAGTAAAAGATGCTTATAGATCTTTTACCATGAGGTCACTGGGGACACTCTGATCCACTGCAGAACTCACCTTGTATTTGCCTACAGACAAAGACTTAAAACCATGAACCAACAATTAAATTCAGTGAGGAACTTGGTCTGATGAAGCAAAACTGAAGCTCCATGCTTCTGTGATATGCACTGATTCATAAGTTTTTGAAATATCTCTGCAGACCTAGAATGAGCTCACAGATATTGTAAGCATCGATATGTCAGTTTCTGCAAAGACTTATTTTGTAGCCCAACAAAGAACCTGCAAATATATAGTAACAATAAACCTTGGTTCACAGCTAAACTTAAGCAGCCTACGTTTCGTGCAAAGAGGGAGCCTCCAGAAGGTGACAAACTATACAAATCAGGCTCAGAAACCATATTAACAGAGAGATCACAGCTCAAGCAAAAAGAAGCTACTCTGAAAAGTAAGAAAATCCAGTTCTCAACAAATGAACCAGCAAACATGTGAAACTCTTAAAACTCACTGGCTACAGCAAACCTCCCTTCCCAGGCAGAAGGAAATCAAAAACTAGCAGATGACCTGGAATCATGTTTACTGCAAATTTGAAAAGAAAACTACAGCCACGCTATCTTCACACCCCCATTTCAAACACACCAACAACAGCAAGCCTCCTACAACTGACCCCATCATTGGGCTCACAACCTCTGGTGATCACAGAAAAAAGACAGTGCAAGATCTAAATTTCACAGGCAAAAGCCATGGGAAAAGCACCAGGACCAGAAAGATTACTCCTTCTACCTTAAAGTCTGTGCTGACCATTTAGCCCCATTTGGTCACGCATCTTCAATAAATCACTAAGAGATGCTGCTATGTTCCCTCATGCTTCAAACACTCTACTTCTTTGACCATCCAGTGTCAAAGAGGACCCTCCATCAAGGGAACTGCATGTACAGATCAATTGCTCTACATTGAAGTTATGGAAAATCCATTGAAAAGGCTAGTGCTGTCCAATGAAAACCATCAACGGGTCCACTGTTAGATCTCCATGCAGTTTTCATACAGCAGAATAGATCGACAGATATGCTGTTAATATGGTTCTCACTACATCCCTACAACACCTTGAATCTCCAAATACCTACAAAAGGGTCCTCTTTGTAGACTCTCAGGTTCTGCATTCATAACCATCATCCAGACATTCTTCTAACTAAATTAACCAGCTAACGGTACCTGAATACCACTTGTAAGTGATCATAAACTTCCTAACAGACAGCTGAAGCAGCAAGTGAAGCTAGGCAGTAATCACATCTGTACCCCATGTCTATGTTAGCACAGCTGGACCTCCAATAAGCTGTGGCTTTCTCAACTTCTCTTCTCTCTGATAAAACAAATGATTGCATTCTCAAACAAGTCCACCTCGCTTTAAAATACTGAAGTTTGCACGATGACCGCAACAGTGCATTGGTCTCATTCGGAGACAACGAATCTACATATAACAGAAGTTGTACACTTGCCTCATGGTATAACCAGACAATCTGGAAACTGAAACACGCTCAAACCTTTAGCAAATGGTGAATAGACTTTAGAAGAACCCTCGCCATACTATCACCTCTTACAACACTAGACAAACAGTATCTCACAATAGAGACTTCATTCTAGGTTCTAATATTCACATGCCCTAAAATGGACACCTAACATCAAAAACATCATCAAAAATGCACTACAAAGAAAATTTGTACTTTCCCCGTTGGTTGGCCAAAACTACAGAGCTACAAACGCCAGAGAGACGCTGATACAGTTCTACAGAAAAATTATTGAGTCTACAATGCTGCACTCATGTCACTGTCTGGTTTGGTTCTGCAACCCAACAGGACAGACACAGACTTCAGAGAGTAATCAGGACTGCAGAAAAAACAATTACTACCAACCTGCCTTCAATTGAGGACCAGTATACTGCACGAGTCAAAAAGAGGGCTGTGAAAATATTTACACACCCCTCACATCACGGACATAAACTGTTTCAACTCCTTCCCTCTATAGAGCACTGCACACCAGAACAACTAGACACAAGAACAGTTTTTCTCTTAAACGCCATTACTCTGCTAAACAAATAATTCCCTCAAAACTGTCCAATTATTTACAAAGTATATTTGTGAAGTCTATTACTATTAATCTTCTCATCACTCCTTATCACCCATCCCATCCCACTTGTGAGTGTATGACTGTAACTTTGTTGCTTGTATCTTTACTATTTATATTGACTGTTTTCTAGTATGATTTGATTGCTGATTGTACCTTATGACTATTATTAATTGCTGTACCTTATGATTCTTGACTCTTGATGAATGTATCTTTTATGTATACTGAAAGCATTTGCACCAAGACAAATTCCTTTGGTGTCCAATCACACTAGGCCAATAAAAGAATTCTAATTCTAATTCTGGTCTCAGTCTAGCAAGCCATGACTTTATAAGATCTGAAGCCAGACTCCTATTATCTCTGTATAACTATTAAATCTATGGTCAAGATACTTCTGTGGTCAAGAGAATATTTAAGAGCAAGAGACTATAATTACCAATCAAATCTGTTTACAGATATTCTGAAGTAGTACATCTCCAATTGGATGAGTTGCAGAAATGTTCAACTCCAAGAAGTCTCCACAATAACATTCTGACCAGAGACTTCTGGCAATTGAAATCTACACTCAAAGAAAGTGTCGAGATTAGGAAACACTGATCTAAAGAATGGGGCTCTGTGTAACTTCATCCTTCAAGACATTTTGTGTTCTCATCCTACCCATTTAACAAAGGCTAACCAGCTCCACATTAACATTTAAGGCAATTAAATTCTCCTTCATCTGAAAAATATTTTATATGTTCTTCCTACTGCTGCTTTATTGTTCTACTTTCAAGTCCCAGATGCTTTACTTCTACAACAAAACCCTGATATTTGCACACAATATTCAAGCCAAGCTGTTCTACTTTGAGAAAATACAATTTTGCAAGCAATGCTCACTCTCGAGGTTTTTTTTTTTAGCATGTGTTCATTATATAATTTTGAATTACAGGTGGTTTGACAATATGCATTTCATCCATGTAGTCCAATTTATAATGCTGTGCCTCCATTTACTTTGTTCTAATGAAGCATCAGAATAGAACAATCTCTGGTAGTCACTTGAAAAAGACAGGAGGAAGGTTGGAAACTGTGTGCGGGTGAAATAAAGGGAAAGATGACTATACGTTAAAAGACAGATGGTGTGAGTGACTGGGCAGAAAATAATCTGGTCTCTCTTTTTAAAGGCTTTAGTTATGTTATCACAAATCATGTCTCATTTTAACAAGCTGGTTATTGCCAGCAGTAGTCTCCCAATATATCAGGCATAATTAATAAGCCATGACAAAGCAGGTTTAATATGCCAAGATGTCTCCTAAATTTAAAGAACCATTTTTTCTATTTATATCAAACTAAGCAGCCTAAGACCTTCAATTTTTGAAAAGATGCCATAAAGTTCTATATTGAATGGTATTTTAAAGTTCTATACTGATGTCCAGAATGCATTCATTCAACTGATTACATATCAGTGAATCAAATGTAAAGTTCAGAATGTTTGCCTGTTCCTATTAAACCAGGTGAATATGTAGTTGTCAAGTGCAGGTAGGTGTGTGTGTTATACATGATAAAAGATATGTTATCTCCACTACCAGTGATAGGAAGACAGCATGGAAGAAGACCTGTCATTCATATTTGCATACCATTCTGTCAAGGTAATCTTCCTTACTCTCTATAAATATAATGAATCAAGGGAATTGTATGCAATATATCTAATTAGAACTTTCAGGAAAAAAACTGAAATTACTGCTTGAAGCAGAACAATGATAATTTTCTCTGCTGTCAAAATGCTTATTGCTAAAAAGTCTACCATAATGGACTATAAAATTAGAATGATTGCTAAATGGAAGCAAAAAGAAACTTTATCTCTTTGCTCGTGATTGTGCAAGCACATGCAGGCCAAATATGTCAGATTTATTTTTTATTTTTATTTGTCAATCGCTTACAAAATAATAGGTATAAGTATATCCATAGTTATAAATACATGAAATGGGTACATATAAGAAAAATAAAAGAAACAATAGGACAGGGATGGTAGGCACGTTGGTACGCTTATGCATGGCCCCCTACAGACCTCTCATAGGAAAGGGATGAAGGTTCCAATAATAGACGTTTCTAAGGTTAAAGTTTTTGGGGTTTGGAGAAACCACAGAGTCAGGTAGAGTATTCAGACATTGACCACTCTGGTTGCTGAAGTCATATTTCCTGCAATCAAATTTGGTGCGCGTTAATCTGAGTTTGTATTGCTGTATGCTCTTGTTTTTGTTATGGTTGAAACTGAAGTATTCATTGACAGGTAGTCATTGGCAATGGTATGATTTTATATACCAAACTTAGATTCAACCGAAGGAGGCATATTCAAGTTTTTAGGTCTGGAATTTTGAGTCTGTGCATAAGTATTCTAAAACGAGTAGAGAAGTTGGGACAACTCTTCTTGTGAAATATTTCTGGGGACTTTCTCAATTGTGTTATATCAGTTATGTAATGTGGGTTCCAGACCTGAGGACCTGTATGTTTGAGTAATTGGTCTAGCAAAATGTTTTGTATACCTCTAGCTTAACTGGATGTTATTACCAGAGAAAAGCTACTAGGATGTAGGTTGTTGCCTTTCTTTGTTAAGTGAGTTTACATGTGGGCTCTAGCACTTAGATCACTAGAGATGAGTATATTCCAAGGTCCTGTCTTACAGGCAGGGGTCCCCAACCAACCAGGGTCCGTGGAACCGATTTTACCGTCTGTGGAGCTTATTCTGATATAATCATGATTAAAACTACTACTTATAAAAGCTAAGCAAACCCTGTACTATGCGGAAGAATTTTGATTTTGCGATCCTTGAAAAGGTGTTTCTCGTGAAAATGCTGTGTCTGTACAAAAAAGTTTGGGGACCACTGCTTACAGAGCGATGGATCATCAACTCTGGTTTTGGACTATTCGCTTGTATTTTACTTCTGATATATTTTTTTGCCAATATGTAAGATTAGCAGGCATTTATTTGTTGAGATTTGAAGTGCATTTGTTTGACCATTCTGACACATAGTCAAGATCACCTCGTAGCAGTAATCTGTCTGTGTCTTGTGTATGAAACGCTTTTACAATCAGTCAGACAAGAGAACACAGTTGCCTCTTAATGTGATCACAGAGGTTCATTTATTGTCGTAGAGTAGAAGGAGGATTGGTCCTAGAAGCTCGAGCGTGCGTGTGGGGACAGTCACTGTTGACATGCGCTACAGATAATTTGATAGGAATGCTGCCCAATTTTGATCTTTGTTGTCTGGTTTGACCAGGAATGCTCTGATCCAGTTATGCTGGTTGTCCAGAATACCTGTAACGATTGTAGTTCTGTGAGTGTTTTAGGAGTAGTTTGTCATGTACCACTGAATCAAAGGCTTTACAGAAGTCTATGTAGATTGTGTCTATTGTTTTGTCAAAGTCAAAGTGAATTCATGGTCTCTGACCATTTTCTTTTAAACAAATAAGAATATTAGTTAAATAACTATATTTTCCTGATAACTTATTAAACTCCTGAAGGTGGTCATCTTTTCTTCTGTAATAATAAACTCAACTCTACTTTTATTTAATTGCTTCAGTCCAATGTGCTTGTATATAAGAAGCATAATACAGTGCAAAATAATAATATTATTACACTGAGAAATAAGCAATTTTTAAGAATTATTTTAGCAAATCTTTTATTGTCAATTTGGGAACAATTAGCATTTTTAAAATTCATGTATTTATGTATTCTATTTATATATCACTAGATCAATACAGATGAATAGTTGTTTCAAAACAATAAACAAAAATATCAATAACAAATAAAATGTATGTGGTAAAATTAATGTAACCAATGTAAGAATGTTAACTAGAGCAAGAAGCTTTGATTTCCAGTTAGACTATTTAGTGTATGAGAAGTTTAAAATGATTGACGTAAGGCCAGGCCAAGACTGAGGAAAACATTCTAAGACAAAGACAATTAAGAAACAGGAAGATCTGAATATCAACAGCCACATAAGATAAACACCAGGTTCTATATCAGATTGAAGCATACACTAGCCCTCAAAATGGACATGATACCCCAACTGAAACACCAAATGAATAGGGGGTTATAAATCAAGAGCTATCTCAGACTCTGATAGAAATAACAAGAATAGAATAGAATAGAATAGAATAGAATAGAATAGAATACTTTATTGTCCAAGTGTGATTGGACACACA
>BHFT01052940.1:0-35909 GCA_004320025.1 Laticauda laticaudata | reverse complement strand
AAATCCTGGGATGTATATGGTGTTGTCCCCATGAATTTGTGGATTAAGCCAAGTTTCAGTAAAACAAAGAACAGCTGCATTAGAAAAATCAGAATTCTATTTATTTAAGAGATGAATTTAATCCATCTTGTTATCCAGTGAGCATAAATTAGTCAGAAAGATTGAAGGGAGAGGAGTTTTTTTTTTCCCTTATTCCTTACTCTGTTTAAAATTCCCGCTCATTTACCTCATCTCCTCTTCCAGTGTGGTCGCTTCTTTGCTTTCTTTGTTGTAATTCATAGTACCGGGAAATTGGTTAGAATCTCCTCCACGTTTGCAAAAACAGGTGGGGGTGAGGAGTCAGAAAGCTGATCCCTAAGGAAACATTGCCTAATTCTTAGCAGATGTTCCCGTGAATATGAAATCCATACTGAATTGCAGAAAATAATAAGGAACAAAGAAACCATTAGAGAGCATTTCACCTTGGTAGCCGTCGTTGGCATCATCTTGGCAGGATCCTGTATTATATTAATGGTTTTCTGTATGACTGTAATCTGAGATGCATCATTGAACATTTGATTTGTTTCAAAGTCAGGTGACTTCAGGTAATGGAATCAGCCTAGCACCTATTGGTCACTTTAAGATGATGAAGGCATATCCTGTTCTTTTGGTCCCGACTTTGAACATTTCCATTCCCAACAGCCTTTCTACCTTGGGCAACATAATATTAGAGTAATTTCAAGCTAGGGTATATCTGTGTATCTTACAGGTTGGAACATGAAATCAGCTGACTAGCAGGGCTGGTATAGGAGGGTGAATGAATAATTAAGCTGTAGAGAGTAAGCAATTCTTGCTGCAAATATGGATATCATAACTGCTCCTGCATCAGACAACTGTTCTTCTGGTTGCCTCTGAATATCTGTTTAGTTATCTCTGAAATAGAATGACCCCATTTTCAAAATGGTCCTCTAATATCATGTTACTTGGTATCCCTTTAATTATCGTGTAGAGTATTTGCACAAAACCAGAATAGATTGTGACATATTGCCAAACCCATCAATTTAGCTATCAATCAAAATTCATCAATAGGGAACACCAACGGGGCAACAAATGTTATACCAGTACAGATTTTCTAGCAACTCAAAAATTATTAGAGATAGCATTTTTACTTGGCCATCATAAATAGAAATTATGATTTGTCTACATGAAGCATATTCCAGGCATATGGTTGATTGCAAGGTTTGTCAAAAGAAGGATTGTTACTTAAATCATAATTTGGAAATAATCTCTCTTTTGCCAGTAGGATTTCCTTGCAGTGATCTATGTTATCTCTGTAATCTTTGGGGATATCTATTAGTATAGCTTCTTGGTGAATACTGTTACAAATTAATTTTTCTTCTGCACTTTTATTTATTGGTAATTTTTATATCTTTGTATTATCTGTTTTATTTGTTTTTATTTAGTAATTTCCAGGGTTTTATTTTATTCTGATTATATATTTTGTTGCGTATAGATGCAGTGTATTTACTTACTGTATGTTTTACCAATAAAAAGAAATTTTAATCTATTATTGCAATATAAATTTATTTGAAATAATTATAAATGCATTTCTTCAAGATTTACTGGGATTACAAACTTCCAATATCCTCAGCCATTGTTCATGCTTGCTAAAAGTTCTTGCAGTTGAAGTCCAATGGACGTAAATGGCTTCAGACAGCATATTCTCAGTTCAACAAGGATTACTAGCTTCCAATTTGTATAGCTAGTCAGATACATAGAACTAAAGGGTTCCTTCTGAATATACTGTATGTTCTATTTTATCTTATAAAAGATTTCGGCTTGTTGTTCAGTTGTTTTCTGAATCAAACAAACTTTGCATTACAATTTTATCTAACTGTAACTCTTCGCCAAATGGAAAATACAACTGTCTAAAAATCTAAACATGTTGTTCGAGGTTTGACTCAATGAACTGAATCCAATTTGTATTAAATTTATGTTTTCGTAAATAGATTTTACTGGGAAGATAGAATGGAAATGTTCTCAAAATGTCTCAATACCTGCTATATGTAACAATTTTCTTGTCCTTCTTTAGCAGTACATAGCTTACAGTATGAATGGGAAAATTAATATCTATCTCATATTTTACTTCCATTATTTGTATTACTTTTACTTCCATTATTTGCATTAAAATCATTTTTCATGATTTTGATTTATTTGTAACGTGCAACCTTGTTTTCTGCTGCATTCATATTTCCAAAAGATAAAAGAAATTTGAGAAGAAGCAGGATTATCTAAATAGTTTATGAATCATTGCCAACCAAAGATTGTATTCCTACTTCTGGTTAGAAATAGTTTTTTAAACATTAGTAATTGGAAACTCCTATTAGCATGAGCTACTGCAGCTGTGAATCACTGCCAGACTCTAGCAATACAATTATGGGTGGATAAACACTGCCATGAAATAAACCAGTGCCTTCTCTTTAAACTATCACTTACAAAGGTATTTTTTAATGCAAGGTTCATATGTCAAGTCTGGAAAAACTCTAGCTGCCCTATCCTGTTAAAATAAATATAGCAGAGAGTTTAATTACATTCTCTTTTTCTTTAAAAATAATTATTTTACATTAAAAAAATCCATAAGAGTGATTTCAAGATTCAAATACATTGCAAAAAAGGAAATCTCCTTATAATCAAATATAATTATGCCATGAAACTTTTTTGTTCTAGATTATTTTAAATTTTTGTAATCTATTATACTTGACTGCCATCACCTTCATTCTAGAAAATAATTGTTTCACCCCTACTTTTTAAAATCCTTAAATTATGTAATATAGGCCACAAGAAATGAAACAAACTACTGAAATAAAAGGTACAGAGGTCTTAAATAAAATATATTATAGGTCCAAATGTGCAAGAATAGGATAATATTCTGCATGGTAATTTTGACCAAAATTTCTGAGATGTTACAAATTATTACACATTTTCAAACTTATTTATGACAGAGTAAATACTATGCATGCCGAAACCCTGGAAAATTAATGCTTGTAAGTGGTCATGGTATATTTTACAGTCTTGTTTTAATCTTCAGCCATACTTTATTATGAAGCCCAAGAAACAATTGTATTCATTATCTTAATTTTACACTATAATATTTCATCTATAGAATTGTTAAGTCTATTATGGGCTAGAAAATTTCAGTTAAACAAAGTAGTTATATAAGATAAAATTGTCATTATGATTTGTTACATATCTCTTTAGACTATTGCTACATAGCTATTCTGCCTTTTTCTTATGGTGAGTTAACGTTTCACAAAAGCAGTGAGCCAGTCATGCTGTAACAATATTTCTAAATGTTTGATCAGTGGATAAATATGAATTTTGGTTTAATTTATGATTGTAAAGGCAAGTGTAGGTCCTTGATTTAAATGATACATGAATAACCAAGGTCAGATACTATAATATACTTTATTTTACTATAATAATTCATAATCAGCATGGTTAGAGGTCAGAATAAAGGTTAAATGCTGGTAAGAGGAAATAAACAATCGACTTAAGTGTTAATACAAATGCCAAAATAAAGAATAATGTACTAATAAAGGAGAATATTTGTTGTTCAGGGTTGAAATGAGGGGTCCTTGATGCTCTGTGAGCTTGGTTGTTTTCTTGCAGACATTTCATTATCCAAACTCGGTAACACTATCAGTGCCAATAATAGAAAATAGAAAGGAGCATACTTATGGTTTCAAAATGTCAGAATTTCCCTTCATATTTCTCACAGAAAATTTGTGCATTGATTAAACTGTAAAATATAAATGAAGACTAATAACAAATTTTAACTATCCTAAACTTTTACAATATAAAAATGGACTTTACAGCCTTACTATTATTTCTTATACACTGTAAAAGGTCAGCTTTCCCTATTCAAATTGATATTATGCTGCAGTACTACTAAATACTTATCTAGAGGAAAAGATATGTGGGTGTGTTTGAGACAAGGCACTGTGACTTCTATGGGCAGTTATGTGCACTACTTGATAAGTCCAAGTTAGACTCTGTTCTGCAAGTTATATTATGTTTCTGCAAGTTATATTATGTTTCAATATAAAGTGCTCTTTAAAAGCTTTAAAGGCATGGGACTGGGATTATTTGAGAGACTGCCTCAAACTATGTCCCCCAGTTATGTCTACCTGTTCCATTAATTCTGGCAGAAAAGGCCTGCTCCATTCCTGTGTGATAGGGAATGTCATCTCGCAGGGTCCAGGAAGCCTTTTCTGTCATAGTGAGCACCCTGTAGAATATTGACTTCTTAGATATTAGATTGGCCCAACATACTTTTTTTAAGGCCTTAAACACATAGCTTTCCACCAGGTTTGAAGTTCTAGACATGTAGTAAGTAAACTTCATGTAGTGGTTATATTATTATTTTGTAAGAGCTTGGAACTTTTTCAAGGACATCATAACAGGTATGGAGTTGAAACAGATGGTTCCCACAACAAAGAGAACTTGTTTATATTAAGTGAGAGACTGGGGGGTTTGGCTAGGAAAATTATTGTTTAATTCTATGAACTGGTGTTTGGAAACCTCAGAGTTAGCTTTGCCTTGACATTATCATGCAGTGTATTAAATAAACAGTAAGATTTTGGGAAATAGAATAATCCTGGAGGTTTATTTGGATTCTTGAGCTGGATATTGACAGGGCCATTCTTGGATTGAACAGTGTTGGGCAACTTTTCTCCAGGCATCAATCTTTCATTTTTTGGAAAGGTTATTGAGAAGATAGTTGGTGTTCAACTGCATGGTCCTAGGTAATCTGCATCCCTTTCACTCTTGCATCAGGCCATAATATAGATAAGGCATTGATCACATTTGGAAATGTGCTTACAAAGGAAGTGATGCTACTGTTACAACCTTCTGAATTGTTCTATAACGGGGGTGTCAAAGTCAATTTCATTGAGGGCTGCATCAGGGTTGTATTTGACCTCAGAGAGCTGGGATGTGTGGCCATGGTGGGCATGACATGAGATTCATGTCAGAGGCACCAGTGGTGGCCAAATGCTAAGGCAGGACTTCCCTGAGACCATCCCTCAGTCTCATTATAATATCTTTCCTTCCTTCCTTCCCTTCTTTTTCTTTCCCTCCTCATTCTCCTTTCTTCTTCCTTTCCCTCTTTCCTTATTTTTCCTTCCTTGGTCTCTTCCATATTTTCTTATTTTTCTTTGTCTTTCCTCTTTCCCTTTCTCCTTTCCTGTCCCTTCTTACATGCTCAAATGCAAAAGGGGAAATATTTCTCCTTTTGTTTTGTTTTAAGTTTGTTTTTATAGCTCTCTGCCAGTGAAAACAAAGCTCATTTTTTTTCTGGCAGATACACCGCAGACTGGTCCTTTGCTGTTTCCAGGCTGACCCCATGGGCCAGATCTAAACCACATGGGCCAGATCTAAACACAGGTTGGATCCAGACCTTGAGTTTGACACCCCTATTCTATGACATTGGCCACAGTATCCTTGTAGTCTGGCTCTGGGGTCTGGGACTGGGAAACACTGTTTTGTGGTGCTTTCTCCTTTTTTCTCCATGGCCAGTTCCAGGGGCGGGGGGTTAGCTTTAGACCTCTACAGTATGGGATACTTCAGGGCTGTGGTCTCTCACCATTTCTCTCACCATTACAGACAATTGCTTATATTTTCATACAGTAATCCTGTTAATTTTCCAGAATATTATAGGAGAAAGATGGTTCAGATTAATAAAATAGCTATTCTTTAAAATTGGTCTAAGACTCCACTAAACAACATTACAGCACAGGTAGCAGATGGAAGTTCCTGTACAATCTTTTGGATATTACATCCCCATGTAACAAACTGTTTCTTCACAGTGCATAGAGGAATAATCCTCAGATATTCTACTTTCTCTTATATTATGTGGTTGTTTTGTACATAAAAGGGCTAAAGATGGAATAATCAAAGGCTATCTTCTTTGCTAATTACCCACAGTATTCTACATGTTTATTACTCTCAGTATTGTTTCCGATGTCTCTAGAAAGTTTTGTGCTTTTTTGTTGAGTTTATTGAGTTATAAATATGGATCATGTAGACTGTCTTTACATTTTCTATCCTTTCCTCAACTTTTTCTACATATGACTCTTCTTTTACCTTATTTTTCTTGCACTTTGCTAATTTTTGCCACATAGGTGAATTTCTTTTTGACTTTTTTGTATATGCTGAGAATTAATGAACAAAAATAAGTTTACATTTTTGGCTTCTGGTTTGAGCTTCTTCAGTGACAGACCCAAACTTCATCTCTGCAAGGCTTTGATCCGTTCTTGCCGCTGGAGTGCCCCGAGCCAGCTGGTTTTGGGGCTAAGCCACCCCATAGAGGTGGTGAGGAGGGGGGAGACTGCCTGCAGGGTTGAGGAGAGCCGCATTTCTCCTCCCCAGCTGGTCATTACTCCATTTCCTGAAGGCAGTTACAGCGGTGGTCAGAAATGGCCACCACAAAGAAGAACTCGACCAGAAAAGAATGTGCAGGAGGAAGATAAGAAGAGAAAGTTTTGTGTGACTGAGTCAAACAGCAAAAGCAACAAATAAGGTATCCTGGAATTGAAACTATTAAAAAACAATAACATTGTTCCCTAAGAAGATTTTTAAGCTGTGAAGGAGAGAGAAAAGGGAAAAGATTTGGTTTTCTCCTTTTCCTATACTGACAGCTAAGACAGATTTAAGCAACCAAATTGAAAAAAATCCACTTTGATATCAATAGGCATGTTTAATGCTGAAAATAAAAAGTCAAAGGGATAATAAAGATTTCTGGATAATTAAAGCTTTTGAAACAGGAAAAGGAGAGGGAAAAAAAATAAAAGGGCAGGATTTGGAAGGGAGGAGACTTCCTGGAATTATGAAAGAACTTAACAGCAAAAATCTCAACAAGATTTCCAAAAGATACATTCTAACTGAAAATTCACAACAAAAACCCAGGAAGAGAAAGTCAAAAAAGAAATAAGATATATAACTCAGGACTATCTGAATTACTTGATGATCTCTGGATTCTTGATTATTGTTTTGAATGACTAAAATCAATTGAGTGGTTGTTTAAAACTGTTTTAAAAATGGCACCACTTTTAGAAGAACTGAAAATGGAAGTTAAAAAGTACAAAGAAGATGCACAAGAAGGGAGAGGTTCTTTTGGCTTTGGATTTCAGTTCTTAGAAATGGAGATTTGGAAGTATGAGAAACAACAAGAAATGCCTGCAGAACAAGAAGATTGTGACAAAGAAGAAGCCATCTTTAATGAACAAGTAATCTTAGATGGGGAAAAAAAGGAAAGGGGGGAAAGAGAATGGAAAGTTTAAGGTTGGGGAAAACAACTAAAAAAAATAGAGTAAAAAATAAGTTGTAAAATCAGAAAGCAACAGAAGAGGGAAATGCAGAAGAGAGAATTAGAATGAAAGGCAAGGGTAAAAAGAGGAGGAGGAAGAGAAGAGAGGAAGAAGAAAGGAAAAGAGTTATAAAGCGACAGAAAAAATATAGAGAGAACAGTGCCTATTTCTAGATAATGGGTGAAAGCTTAATGGAGAAAGGGATTCTTGCAAAGGTACATAAGATAGTATGGTTATATTAGAAACAGAAATAATTTTAGAAAAATATGAAACAATATATGATTAAAATATCTGATAAAATAGCTATCGTAATTCCGTGGAATGCTTGTCCAATAAAATAATGTAAACAAAAGGTATATTTAATAATTTATAAAACATATGTGAAGAGAAAATAAGGGAAAAATAATTATGGAGATGATATGTGTTTTTAAGGAAGTATGATATTTAATTGAAAAGAAGTGTTCAAGATGTCCAAGATTTTAATGATTATTTAATTGATAGAACTGAACTGGAATGGAATGAGGGCTTACAATTATATATATTTACAATCTTTTTTAAAAAAAAAGAATATAGTGTGTATATAAGAATGTACCAAGCAGAATTCGATTGGAAGTTATGTATTATGTATTATATTGAAGGTCATAAACTTTAAGGTATACACTGAGTTAAATAAGAGTTGAATGGATGTAATTAAAAGATATAAATACTCCAAGTAGTAACTACAGGAGAATAATGAGAAAAGATAATATGAAATTGAAACAGAACAGACAAAAGTATAAATATAATGATTTGAATTGAGTTGAGATAATCAAAATAAAGTTGAGAAAATTAAAAGAGGGGAAAAACTGTATAGAAAATGTAAAATAGTATAAGATAAGGAATAGAATACAAAAAGGAGCATGAAATTGAGTTTTGCGTCTTTATAAAGAAGTTCAACCTGGACCATGCTATTTTCAAAAAATTTTACTTGTTTTACTTGTATTTTGTATGTGTAAAAACCCAAATAAAACTTTATTTAAAAAAATAATAATTTTTCTTTGAATTGAACTGAGTGATATATGTATTTGTTCTGATCTCAATATAAGGGCTTCCTGAGAGTCATTTGGGAGAAAACTAAGCTAGAAATTTCCCACACTTCCAACATAAACAGTTTAAAATAATAATATGTTTTTAAAAACTTCTGCCTGATTCCTGGTGATTTTAAACAATATTTGGAAAAATTCTTGTAGCTTAGTTATGCATAACTTCAGCCATAATTTTAGTAAATAATGAAACAAAATAGATTTATTTGAAAAATGAAAATGTCTTTGTGTATCTGACCTTTCTTCCAGAAGTCTAATACATCAGACTTGCTATTCATTGATATCTTAATTACAATTCAAAGTCCTTACTCCTTCCCTGCCCTGAAGAAAACCTTGGGGCCAGCTTGCTGTTTAGATTCCAGTTGAGACCTGATGTTGTGTTACCATCATTACCATCGATCCTGAGAGCAGCAAACATGGTTGAACAAATGTTAAAAAGCATTCAGAGAAATTAATATATTTTCAACCAAGATGGCAGAGAAAGCAGAAGCCACAGATATATCATCTTGTTCTTAGTTTCTTCATCTTGTATGCATGGAATGTGGGGAAGAATGTTTGACTTGGCACCTACCTGGATTTTGACTTCATTTCTTTTGATTGTGGTATTGGAGGATAAGCTGCTGTGGAGCATATTTGTTATATGTATTTCGGGCTACTCTGTTGAGGGAATGGTGGTTTGTGTTCTTCCCACAGTGAACCTTCTTCTCTAGAAGGGCTTTGGTGAAGGCTCATCATGCATTTGTGGAGAAAATTGGTGATACATTATTTTTTTATTTTTTTATTTTATTATTTATTTGTTTTTGTCAATTGCTTACAAGATAATAGGTATAAGTAAAAACATAGTTATGAATACCTGGATACATATAAGAAAAAATATTGATTGGTGGAAGTTGATAGCTGAATGCTTTACCCAGCAGCAATATTGTGGGTGGAACAGACAATCACATTTGTGATGCTGGTGTTGCTGGAACCTTTGACTGCAGTGTTATATGTGGTCAGGGTGGGATGCTGCTAGTTTAACAACCAGTTCAGTGATCGCACACTGTGCGCACATATGAACAATACAAAAATCCTTACTTGCTATGTTACTTCAGGGGAGTAACACAGCTGAGGAGCAGAAATCCTCTCTTCCACGCAGATCAGCTAAGATGATAATGGTCAGTACAATGCAGGGGTGGACAAGGCCACATGATCATTGGAGTGAACCACTTTACTCCCAGCTGATCTTCGGAGCTAGGGGTTCACCTGAACTGGTCTGAATTGGCAGATGTATGTGACTCTGTCAACTGATACTGGGAACAGCACTTCCTATGACTTTTTTGGTGGGGTCTATGAAGACATTGGGGATTTTTTTTGTTTATGGTTAGGCAGAGGGGAACATGGTGGCAGAATGACAGGTTACTGTGGACATCCCATTCCCCATAGATAACTTATTTTCTCTTCCTCCTCCTTTCTTCTTCTTCTTCTTCTTCTTCTTCTTCTTCTTCTTCTTCTTCTTCTTCTTCTTCTTCTTCTTCTTCTTCTTCTNTTCTTCTTCTTCTTCTTCTTCTTCTTCTTCTTCTTCTTCTTCTCCTCCTTCTCCTTCTTCTTCTTCTTCTTCTTCTTTTGTCAGCACCAAGGAGGACATCACACTAACCATGAAGCCAATTACTTGCTGTGCAGGACTCTTTTTTCCAGATAGGTGCACATAAGACTGGATATTTTGATTCCCAAAGAGAATTTTTCCATAGAGGCAATGAGTTTTAATTCCTTTCCTTTGATAAGAGCTGAGAAGGAAGACTGGGGAGCTGGGTGGATATTGACAAGGAACCCTACCAGATGGTGTTGAAAGCTAGGGCTGAAGTAGGATTCAGCTGTCTGGAGGTTATGGCACTCTGGATGGAAAACAAGACGTTTCAAATAAACTCTGTGAGTGACTCTGAGTTTTGGGGCCTTCTTATTCACAGACTATAGCATGTTTGCTACTGAATGAGGTTGCACTGACCCAGATAGACTCAGTGTACAACTTGAGAGTTCTCATGTCCTCCTGATTGCTGCTTGAAGAGTTTTCACAATTTTGAGTTGTACATCAATTGCACCCATTTCTGGATTAGGAGGCTTTTTTCACTGTCACTCATACTCTGGTTACCTCCCAGGTGGATTAAAGTATTCTACACAGATGCCCTTGAAAAGTATCTGGAAGCTTCAGCAGATGCAAAATGAAACAGAATGGGTAGATATGTGTGCCCTAAAGTGGCATACACATTACTCTGTGACCTGCATTTGTAGCTAGTTTTCCTCTGGATCCAATTCAAGGTGCTACTTCTGCATTTTAAAGTCCATCAAGGAATATGGCTAGGTTATTTAAGGGACCGCCTCTTCCCAATTATTTCCTATTATCCTAGTAAACCTAGTAGGAAGCATACTCCAAATCCTGTCTGCTGATCCTGTTTGCTGAAACTCAGTAGGGCTCTTTTCTGTGCTGGTACCCATCCTTGATATCCCTCTGGAAATCCCTTATAACATGGGCATGTCAACAGGTTTGTGGATCTCATGGAAATGGGAATTTAATGAGGTGACTTCACTGTGTTTAATATCTATGCTCTCCTTGCCCTGTTCAGCTTTTTAAAAAATAATAACATTTAAGTGTTAATTTTAGAGTATTTTTATGATTATTGTTTTTATAACTTTACTGTATACTGCCCAATGTTATGTTTCTATGAGATGAGGGAATATAAATGTGATAAATAAATCAATTTATAGTAATATAGATTTAATTTATTGGAAAAGCAGTGATACACTTCATTGCTCATGATGAGATCTGAAACATAATAATACAATAAATATTTTAAAACTATACCAAAGAAACAGTGTTTTGCAATATAGCCCTGGAAAATTTACACCAAATATCTATTTGATAACGGTGTTATAAGAAAATTAACATTGTTAATTTTTTTATATCTAAAAATATTTTTAAAATTAACGATTTAATTTTCTTGTCTATGGAGATTCTCAATTATCCAGGTCATAGTTACCCTCAAAGAGGTGAAAAACCTCTTTCAGTTAACTTTTTGAATCATAAAAGTGAGTGTCACAATGACATTCATGAATTTTATATATGACACAAACTTTATCCATTTATGCAAGCATTCCTAACATGCAAGCAGAGGTCAGAATTAAATTTTCATACACAAGTATGGTGTTCCATATGATACCGTAGTAAATTGACCCAATGTGATAACAAAATGCTAAAAGTGCTCTTATGCATAGTTAGTTGCACCAATTAATTTCAGGCTGCAGTGGACACACTTGCATCCAATTGTCTTTTGTATGCCTGTTTCTTTAATTATGTCTTTCTATGATATAATAAATGCTACCCTATAACCCTGGAGCACCTAGCCAGCAGCATAAATCATGATATATTTGTAAAAGATAGGTATAATTACCCAAAGATAACAGTTCAAAACTGCTTACAACTTACTTCTTGCCTTTGACTAATAGTAGAGAAAATAATTGCCAAAAGACAATGTATAACACTGATTTAGGTGACATATTGTATGTGCTAGGAAAACACTATTCTTTTCAAAACAATCTCTTTACAGTGGTGGCAATTAATTTTCTCAGGTTCATAAGATTGCACATTTATAATTTTCAACTTCTTTCTTCAGAATCCTTTTAAGCTTTATTATTTTTCATCATACATTTGTGATTTATATTTTTATCATAAGCTATAATTCAATTTTTGTGCTCTGAGAAAGGAATAATCTTAATGTTTATTAACTACTACTATTTCAAATAAAGGTAAGCATGACAATAGTTCTAAGAGTTTAAAGTTGATTGTATGTCTTACATTTGCCAGTTAGCAGATGAATAAAATGTAATAAACTTAAAATGCATAGAAATTAATATAAACTGTTATACGCTTTATTTACTCCCACAAAGCAGGATACAAATTTTCCGATATCATTTCAAGGAAACCTATGTCTATGCTAGATTGCTAGTTATTTCTCTAGGATTTATATATTTTATTTATTTTATTTGTGAAACAAAAATTAAAAATTGGAACAAAAAAAATAAAAATGTAACAGAGATGATAGGCATGTCAATGGCCTATATGAACTATTTACCCAGCAAATATTGAGGTGATCTATCCATTTAAGGACTCAGAGAGACTGCTTCAAAACATTTGAATGCATGCATGAGCTTTGTTTCAGAAATGACCTGGTCTTCTGTGCATGCTAACAATGTCGTGAAATTTCAAAATAGACCTTTGATAGGATGTGGTAATACAAACTTCAAGCAAGAAAACTGGAGAGGCACTTGGTTTTTTTATGAAGCTTCCCTCCCACTGTGTATATCTCATGGCTTTTGTTATCTAAAATTGGTGAAGCTAATGTAGAATAAAGTTTGAGAACACTATATCAGTGCCTGATAATAATGCCATGACCCTTATACAAAGAGAATAATAACATCAGTAAATGCAAAGCTACATCAAATTAGTTTAAATGTATCTTCAAAAAATGTTTGGCAGAAATCTAATTGGAAAGGTGTAAGAGATGACAAAGGGCAAAATCTAGGAAATGAAATGTAACTTTATGCTGAATCTAAGTGCCCGGACTAATTTTTTGCACTTTAGCTACATAAATGCATGATCTGTGAGAAAAGTTGTATATTTTATTAATTAATAAAGCCATGGGATAACTAAATGAATAAATATGGAATAGACTTGAACTACAAAATGTTTTGGGGGAATTTCAGTCTGAATACTGGTTCTATAACTACTAATGTTACTAGTAGTATATAATAGAAGTAAAGCATAGTATACATGATATTTGTAGAAAAGGAATGATGTTGTTTGGTTATTTGATGTATTTTTAGATACATTTTTATGGTGCCCTTATTTCATTTTTTTAAAAATATTCATTTTAGAAATTTATAAGGTCATCTAATTCTAATTCTTTTTCAGATTCTTCAAAAATAATTATCCCATAATGTGGCTTACATTAGTTTTGGAGATCCTGAGGCAAAATGTAGATTCAAAGGTTACATATCTATTAAAGCTAGCATAGGAAAGCAAATTGTATAAGATAATGTGTCAGTCTTGATCTCAAAAGTTCATTTTAATAATTCTGTGAACTACATAGGCTGAGGATAAAATATGGACCATTTGCTGACCAGATATTTTCTCTGAGTCACCAATCATTAATTGCAATAAAGATGAAATTGGTTTTCTAGACACATTCATATATAAAATTCTCACTAATTATATTCATTGACAATATCTCTAACAATACTTTGTCATTCATGATATCTTTAAATGGATTTTTTTTTCATCCACAAATGCATTGGCACAGCTATATATTGAAATTACACATAACTGCAAGCCTCCCACATATGATAGCAAGTTATAAAAGTTAATCTGTTAGGTTAGATAAAAGAGCAAGTCTGTCTTTCTATTCCTGGAGGAAATCACAGAATCATGTGTGAGCTGTCTCACTGATAGTATGTTTTGCCTTCCACGGCCTCACAGATATTCAAAAATCCTGAAAGAGAAGCAAAATATTTTGAAGAGAATGTCAGAAGAAACTTCAAAAGTAACATAACAGCATTGATTGATTCTTTAGAAAGAATGATACAGATTGCTGCTTTGAATGGGTGAAGAGTTCTTACCAGTAGGATTTTTTTTCCTGATCTAAAACCAAAATATATCACCAATGTAAATATGAACCATTGCAACATTATAAATCTATTTTATTAAATATGACTAATAATAATGGCTGCCAAACTAAAACACTTAGAAAATCTGAACCTTGACAACATTTTCATCTGTCAATTACAGAAGATCATACTGTCTGGATCTGTACATATGCCTTGCTGATACATTATGACATCCTTGAGAAGAATTTGATGTGTATGAAGGACAGCAGCTTAAGAATTGGTAACTATGATTTCACATGTGTATATCTTCTTGCCCTATCTTCTGGAGAATTTTAAATAATCCTGTCATGATTTTAATTGACAGCTGTTTGAATATTTCAAGACAGTTTTAGGACGACAAAAAAGACAAAATTGCCATCAATTGCACTATCAATTGCAAACAATTTAACTAATTAACAGCTGATATCTTGCAACAATACTTTTAATATTTTACACATCTGCCAAATTTGGTCAAAACATCTGGCTGATTGTGCAATCAACCATAATAAGTCCTATTTTCTGGAAGATTCTACTTGACAGCCCATGGGGGCATCGGAGAGCTTTTGGGTGGCATTTATTGTTTTTGCAACTATATTATACAGTTGACTTGTTTGTCTTAAAATATATTATGTCATTCAGATCCCTTTCTCATTTAATGTTGCTGAGTATAGTTCCTCCATTTTATGCTTATGATTTTGATTTACTTTACACAATATAGGATTTTGATTTGTCCTTACTAAATGTCATCTTTTTTCTGCCTACTGTTCTACCTTGTCAAGATTATCTGGAATCATGATAGTGTCTTCCAAAGCAGGGGTCCCCAACCCCCTAGCCATGGCCCATTACCAGGCCTTGGCCAATTTGGAATTGGGCAACGGGAATGGCTGGCCAGAACCCCCATGCATGCAGCTCAACTTGAACCAGTGGACACTCATGCACATGCATACTGGCCCACCATTCATGCAAGTTGAATGCATGTGCACTGGCCCATCACTTGCACAAGAGCTGCAGGAGTATACACACGCATGCAATGGTCCACCACTCACATGTCCCAGTTCCCCTTTCTTCTTCCAGCTGGGCTGCCGAGCTGCAAAGGCTGGGGACTGTTGTTCTCAAGATTCATTCTCCTCGCATCTTTCTGGTGTTTGAAAATTTGAAAATAAGCTCTGACCCTGCACTTAGGAATGTTAGATTCAAATACCCCAGCACCATAAATCCAAGAACCCTCAATGCTAGCCTGGCCACAGAATCAATGAGCTCAGGCAGAGAGGTGGCTACATAGCAGGGATGCTGGTACAATAGCAGCAGCCCTACATGATGTCTCCTGGTGCCAAACTTCAGAAAAAGCATCTCACATCTAGCAACATGCTTATCAAGTATTTTGGACAACACTGCAGCCCCACCTTCTTACCCTGGGATCTCAGCTTGTGCCAAACCAATTGGGCAGATGTCAGTAAGCCCTGTTGTCACAGTCAGGTCTTGATAATGCATGTGAGTCACCAATGGGAGTCTCATGATGAGTCTTGTGATGATGAAGTTACATCAGATAAGAGTCATTGGGAGGTGAACTGCTGGTAGGGGGAAGGTCTTGCCTGGGTTTGTTGAGAATCAGTGCTGTCTCTGGTTGGCTGTGAAGTTGATTTGGATTCTGAGGTTTGTCGACTGGTTGTAGGTCAATGTGTCTGTTGATAGGATTACTTGTAGATTGCCAGGCTTTGATGAACTTACGAGCATGGCAGATGGTAGAGTGGCAGATGATTTTTATGTTGCTCCAATTAAACTGGTGCTGTTTGATGTCAGCATGGATAGAGATTAAGGATTTTGGATCATGGAATTTGACTGACAACCATTGTTTGTGGATCCTGGTTTTTAATTGACTTGACATTTGTCCTACATAGAATTGGTTGCAATTGTTTTAGTTGATTTTGTAAATTATATTGTTTCTTTCAACCTTCTGTATTTTGTATTTGGTTCTGGATAATTCCTGATGGAGTGTGGCTATTCCTGACTCCCACTGATGACTTCCACCTGAGCCATCATAAGAACCATTACAGCACCCTCACTTGATCCACCCATACCTGAGCCATCACAAAACCTACTGACTACACAAAGCCCTTATAAACAGAAGAATACTGATACTGAAAATCCCCTAAAATCCACTGATGTTTTCTAGCCTGGTAATGAAATGTTTGGAAACCAACCTACAAGTTCAGATATTGATCTATACCCAAGCTACAAATATTTGCCATCATTGCAAATCTCAACATATTTTCCTCTATCCATCGCTATTAGAATCTTATAGCCTTCCCCCATCCCTGTTCATAGCAATACATGTCCCAACCTGTGGTTCCTATATACTATGTATATACAATTCCTGAGGGGTCTTTGCTATCTAAAGCACTTCTATCTAGCACCCAATACTTATGGGCAGTCAGAAAACTTCCCATTATAATCCAACAGCAGTCAGTTAGTCAATCTTCTGTCAGTGGACTGCTAAGCTCCTAACTACACCTGCCCTTCAAGGCTATCATCCAATGAGATATGCTGCTTCACCTACAAAACCTTCCAACTAATATCAATCCTAATAAAATTTCTTGCAGAGTCCATTTGTTTTCTTGACCAGTCTATAATCATTGCAGATACTTTTCATTTTGAAAAGGAAAGGATTTTGCCCTTCTGAATTTTAACCATGATAATTTTCATTCTGCATACTAGCTGCTTACTGGTATATATCCTTGCTGACTGCCCTACCTATTTTTCAAGTTTTATGCATATTCCTTTAAACTCTATTAGCTTTCAATGAATTCACAACACTTTCATAAGATATTCCTCATTTTTTTCCTGTTGAAATGATATGCAGTTAAATTTCCAGTATTTTGAAAGTTTTTCCCCCTTAAATCTATGACCTTAAGATTTTTGTCAGTAGGATTCTGCCTAGTACTTCTCTAAAGGACCTGTCACACTGCCCAACGGATGCAAAACGTTTGTAAAAAGGACACAGCGGACGAGAAAAATGTTCCCTCCGTTGTTGGTTTATCCGCTCTCAAAGGTGCAAAAATTGCATAAACAGAGCGGATTAACACGGAAAGGAAAACGGACGGGGAGAGGACATCAGAGAGCGGATGGAAAGTGTGATTGTGGAACGGAACGCTATGTATGAAGGATAGGAGCGATGACACATCCCGCAAGGCTCTCGGCGGTGGGGCCTCAGCAAAGTGGATGTGGAACGGAAAGAGCGGATGCAGAGTGGACGCCGAATGGATAAAAGCGGATACACAGCGGATGAAAGCGGGTGCAGAGCGGAAGCCTAGCGGATGCACAGCGGAAGCCTAGCGGATGCCTAGCTTCACTGTGCATGTGGGGGGGGATGTATTGCATCAGCCCCGCCAGATATAAAGGAAGCAGCTCCCAAGCAGGTCACCATTCAGAGGAAAGACTGCATCCAGACACATCGAGTGCCTTGCCAGTCTTGCTGCCTGCCATCTCTGCCAGCCTACCTGCCAGCCTTGCTGTCTGCCTGCCTGCCAGCCTCCGCTGCAGCCTTGCTGTCTGCCAGCCTTGGTGCCTGTCTGCCTGCCCAGCCAGTCTGCCAGCCTCCCTAACAGCCAGCAACCCCACAACTATGGGGAAGAAAGAGAAAGCCTCAGCCATCTGCTGCGCAGCCCTGGAAAGAGGGACAGGGCCACCCTCCCCGCCCCCTGGCCCTCACTCTGCTTCTGCTGGGCTTCTATAGCACGGGCTCGCTCTTCTGCAGCTGGGGCATCTGCTGCTTCTGCTTCTGGAGGTACTGAATGATGCTGCTTATGGCGGTGGTGCTTCTGCTGCTTCTGCTTCTGGAGGAGCTCAATGCTGCTGCTTATGGCAGTGGTGCTTCTGCTCGTGCTTACTCTGGCTGATGCTGCTTCTGGAGGAGCTGATGATGATGCTTCTGGCGGTGGTGCTTCTGCTGGTGCTTACTCTGCTGTAGCTGCTCCTCGTACTGCTGGGCCTGCTAGTCCCTGCTGGTCCTGCTCGTCTGCTCATGCTCCTGGTCTTGCTCGTCCTGCTCGTCCTGCTCATGCTCCTGGTCTTGCTCGTCCTGCTCGTGCCTGCTCGTGCTCCTGGTCCTGATGGCACTGCTGGTGCTGCTGGTGCTGCTGGTGGCTTACTCTGCTGCTGCTGATCCTGGTCCTGCTGGTGCTGCTGGTGCTGCTGCTGCTCTGCTGATGATGATGATTGATGATTGTTTTGTTTGAAAACACACGAGGTAGATCCAGGGTTCCAACACACAAAGGTTTTTATTCGAACAGTAGTCAGAATAGGAACAGTTTGTGGCCGACAAGCCAGCCTTTTATACAGGCTGGCCTGTTGCTTTCAGCCTATGGCATTTCTTTAAAATTTGCCGCCTTTAGGCCAGCAGCTCCTTGGATTGGTTCCTAGTGAATATCAATATTCTGTATCCAATCAGAACAGTAGCCTAGGATTAAACCACTTGCATATAGAACAATGACTGAGATTCTGCTGGTGCTGCTGCTGCTGCTGCTAATGGATTGATGATATGATGATGATGAATTCCTGCTGGCTGCTTGCTGCTGGTGGTGTGGACGAGCAGCCCCGTACGACCTGGGAGCCCCTCTGATGAGGGCCCATTCTGGTCCTGCCCAAAAAGGCGAGGAAAGAGGAGGCGTGTGCGACAACGGGAGTAGGAGGCTGCAATCTCCATTGAGAGGAGGAACACAAGGACTGAGGTGCTGGATGGCTGAGAGAGAGATGACTATCTGGCGGAAGGGACCACCCGGCTGCACAGGGACACCAAAAGGAAGCATGCTGCTTCGAGAGAGAAGGCGGAGAGTATGGCTACACTTCGGAGGTGCTCCTTGGCTGGTGGAAGCACATGCACACCTGGTCAGCGGAAGATGCTAGATGAAAGAAATCTGGCCAGGCCACTGTTAAAGCTGCGACGGACAGAGAGACCTATCGTCCATGGCCAGGTGCAGCTTCCTGGAGATGAAGATCTGACACCGAGGAGGACAGCAGCAGCCCCTCTCACTCACCTTCTCCTCCGGCAGCCTGCTGAGAGCCGATCCTCTTCTGCCCAATGAGCATCTGTCTCCAGGCAGGTTTTGTGGACGCGTCCCACGGCAGAGAACCCACGGACAGCTGTTTTAACCATGGTGGAGTGCGTGGAGGACTCCAGTGGTGGAGAAAGGAGATGGCAACGTCCACCACAGTCCTACCCGCATCACCCCCAGCTCCACCTCCACAGAAAGGCAAGAGAGCCAGACAGGAGGGGCAGAGCCACAAGCTGTCCCTGCTGGAGATTCAGGGAACTCCCACAAACCATCCCGGAGCAAGGGCATGATGCGTCCTCTGCTCAGTAGGTGCCAGCACCGACTCGCTCAATCCTCCACCGCAAGCCTCTCTCTCCACCTATGTCATACCAGACCCTCACGGACATGGAGGAACCCCAGTAACCAGAATGTTGAAAGACGCCATTGGATAATCACCGAGACTGCTCGCTTACAACCCCCAGACACCAGAGGAACCGTGCTATCCACGCTCAGTCGCAAGGTTAGCTCCTTCTATCCCAAGGCTTGATGTCCCTAGCCCATTATCCAAGGCTTTTCCACAGCCCCTCCACCTACCCAGGCTCATGTCTTGTAATGCGGGGGCCTTTCCTTTTACCCACCAGGAGTCCAGCAAAAGCACAGGACCGGTGGCACACGTAGAGGATAGACGAGGCACGCGGTTCCAGCTGGATCGCCACCGGATGGCACCCGACGACACTGATGCCATCTGATGCCACCGATGCCACAACCACGCGCACAAGATGCCCACCCGGACTGCCAGTCCTCACCCAGCTGCAGACAGACCAGCTCAACTACACTTCTCCATTCCTCCACCCCTACAGCCAGCCGCGCGTCAGTAACATCTGTCCTCGGTACTGAGGCCTGGACACGCACATTGGCATGGAGAAAGGAACTTCTACATCAACGGGCTGAGCCAGCTGTCCGAGAGCTTCTCACACAGGCAGCCCTCACCTGTTTTGTCCTCATCGGGGCCAGGCACCCCAATGGCGCTTCAGACCAGCACTCCCAGCCACCAGCCACCTCCACAGCACCTGGACGCCTTGAACTCCTGAGACTGGGCCACACCTCCGAGTTGACCGATAAGAGTGCCAAGACTGGTGGCTACCTGTAGAAACTTTATTTGGCATCACCTTTTGACTTGGGTCATTTTTTCTTTTACAGGCCTTGTTATTTATAATAAAGTTTCTATCTTTGCTTCACTACAAACTTGCCTTCATTTATTTTTTTTCAAATAAAGTCTTGGGTGGATAGACTTTTTAGAATGGTTAGAGCCTTTGCATCTTCAGTGGTGATGGGTTAGATAGCAGTGGGATGGGGGAGGGATACGCCATTTGGATGGGTATAGGATAGCAGGTGGGATGGGCAAGGGATACCTTTGGTATGGGTAGAGGATAGCAATGGGAAATTTCGTGGACAGCTGGCATAAACAGTCTATGAACCGCTTTGGGAGGTGGTAAAGGATAGCAGTGGGAATGGCAAGGGATACCTTTAGGGATGGGTTAAGAAATAGTTTGTGGGATGCGGTTTAAGATACCTGTGGAATAGATAAACCTCGCAGTGGCAAGCTAGTGGGAACTTGTTTGGTCCAACCCTTCCAGGGTGGCCCACACTATGGGCTTCATATCATAACAATGTAGCAGCATTGCATCAACACATGTCTTCAAAGCATAAAACGCAACTCTGTTATTCATATAATGCCGCTGTCTCAATGTAGGCCCACCCAACATACATGCGCCCAATCTCATAGTGTGATGAGACAGGCTTGAAGAAGACTCATTAATCATCTATCATCCTTGTCTTGCCACTCCACTGCTCCAGCTGGGTAGATTGGAGAGGTTATGGGCTACACACAGAGGTGTTTCAGGAGGTTTGCGTGCATTTTCCCTTCACGTGAGGCTCTGTGGGGCCTTGCACATCCTCAGTGTCCTATCAGGTTTTTGCCCTTTAAGCGAAACGAGTGAAAAGAGCCGTATTTAATCCTGTTCCATTCACTGAACCCACGGCGTTAGAGAGAACCCATGGTTCGGCGGCACGAGGACGAAGCCAGGCTCCATGTCCATTTGCCTTTTGGAGGTCATGAGCCTGTTCTGCAAGACCTGGGTAGCGGGTGCGATATCGCGCTAACTCTGATAGACTGTCGCTAGTTAGATAGTTACCGTAATGTCTCTCTTTATTTCCTGACGGAGGAGAGAGAATTGGTGCAGGATGCAGCAAGCTTCCACGATCCTCTCACGGTCTGTGGGCGATGCTGCATGGTGGTCGAAGAAGTACCTGGAACCTGTTTGGCCAGGTGCCAAGGCGTTCTCCAAGCACTCATCGAGTGTATATAGGGTGATATTTCGTGAGCAAGTAATCAGATTATTAGCACAGCCTCACTCCAGGAGGATGGCTGACGAACCAGATGGTTAGGTGGGTAGTCATGCATTTTTTCACTGGCGGCTATGACTGATGTGCCCGAGGGCATGCGGCAAAGTCATGCGTGCCGTCGTCGAGCCCATGCAGCTGTAGTATGAAGATACTCTCTTCACGGGGAGGGCTACTGGAGGTAGTAATCCATGGGCCTTCAGTGCGCGAGGTAGAGTTATCTGATACGGTAGACAAGCGTCAAATGCGGCTCCACACACCATTCAGATGAAATAGTAAGAGATGGGTCGGATCAATCTTGTGCCCGGTGTACGTTGGGCAGGCAGGTGAGATCTGCGATCTGGGAATGGCATCCACATGATATGGAATTTATGAAGGATTACGCGTGAGCCTGTACTCCACTGGAGCTTGGAAGATAGTATGCGTTTTATATGTAGGTATACCATAGTGCAATCGATATCCCCCATGCCATTTCGGAAGAACATGAATACGCCTGAGACTAGGATGTGTATGATAATTACCTAGGCATCTGTGAGTAAGGAACATGACCCCGCCGCGTTGACCAGTCTATGTAAAACATCGATGGTAACAGGGGATTCGCTGCTAACTCCTATATCGCCGTTTTAACGTCAGAGGCGTGTGACCATGAGACGTGAGTATAGAAGTAGTGACGTATTCACGATGCTGTAGAAGCGACGACAGGCGCCTTGGTAGTTCGTAGTCTTGAGAATAAGTGGGACTTGTTCGTATGCGCCCTCCGCGCGGCTTGACTTGGCTGGTGCTTTGCAGGCCACGTGCTTGCCATCTATGACTATCCAACGGTGTGGGGGAAGTTCCACCTCTGATACACTAGCTTGCTGCAACTTTCTTCCATCCTTCTTCAGTGGAGGGGCACTGGAGGAGCTCCTCCAGGTTTATTCTTTCGATGATGTGCCTGCACCACTTCTCTGACCACCATGCTGATGGTGTTGTGTGGCACCCTCTAGCCGTACTGGCATGCTCCTGTAGGTGGTCCCTGAGGCCAGGTGGTCCAGAGTCAGTGCCACCTTGAGCTCAGGTTCCAGCTGGGGCAGAATTTGGTGCTCTGCTTGGTCAACCTGGGTGTCAGCCGACGTGCACAACTTTGTAAACATTGGCTGGAGGCATCCTCATGAAGTTCTGGAATCACCGAGTGTCTTGGTGCCTGAGCTCACCATCAGCTTGTTGGTACAGTCCGTACTCTGCTCTTCTCCCAATCCTCTTCGTACCCAGACGCTTCTTGGCCACCTTCTTTTTCTTCCTGTAGTAGAGTTCACAGAGCCTGTAGATGCATTCGCACTGTTGCAGAGATTGATGGTGGCTACCAAAAGGACTTTGTTACGATCCATGGTGGACATGACTGGATTGCTGTGGAAGAGCAAGAGCCAGAATGAAGGCTGCAGAGGTCTGCAACAGCTGGGGCTGCTGGTGCTGAAAGTAGATCCAGGTGAGTTGTCCCTCTTTTTTATAGGCAATATAGGTTTTCCACTATGTGTCCCTTTGCATCCTACTAGGCATCTCTAGAACATCCTTAATATCGAGATAGGTCCCCTCTGCGAACGTTTTTTCTGTTTTAAAATGCTTCCTTTGGCGATCTGATCTGTTTTCATCCTTTCTCCGTCCGTGACTACTAACACTGCGTGTCCGTTCGCTTCCTCCCTGCGTCCATTTACCACTGGAACAGATGCGAGATGCGCGGATGCATAGTGGATGCCCAGCGGATACTATGCGGATGCATAACGGATGCAGAACGGATGTCCCCATATGCCTAGCGGATGCAGAAACAGACGCGTTGGATACATTTCCGCTCAAAAGTTTTGAGCAGCTCAAAACCTTTTGAGCAGATGAAATGTCAATAGATGGATGCTGGACGGATAGAGCGGAAGACAAAACGGAAGGCAGTGAGTACAGAACGGAAGCATGCGTTTCTGTTTTACATCCTCTTTCCATCCGTTGGTGCAGTGTGACAGGGGCTTAAGCTTTCTGAAATTGGTTCTCATGGAAGATAATATGCATGTACAACCATGCTAACTTTATCTTCAGGTAAGTTTTAAACTTCAACATAGTTATTCCAATTTTCCACTGCTTTTACATCCAGTTCTTCCATTATGTCCAAATCAAAAATAGGAAAGTTAATTTTT
This sequence comes from Laticauda laticaudata, assembly GCA_004320025.1. Taxonomy (NCBI): domain Eukaryota; kingdom Metazoa; phylum Chordata; class Lepidosauria; order Squamata; family Elapidae; genus Laticauda; species Laticauda laticaudata. Next base: position 12,213 of record BHFT01052940.1, on the reverse strand, counting down.
TCTTAATTTTCTAGAAATTTATCTTTGTTACTTGATGTATAATGTTATTCTATTATGTTCTGTAATTTGGTTTGGGTTAGACCTAGGAACACATCTACACTTTCTGCTTGTACATCAGAGGTACAGGCTATCCTTCATTTCTTGTTAGCTTCCCTATATAGATAAGATCAGGAAATCAAGAAAGCTAAAATTACTTTTACTGAGATTGCAAGAATCTCATTGTGAACTATCTCCTCTTGCTTAAACTCAAGTAAATTAAGGAGGCATCTGTCAGCAATAGCACATAGGCATATTCACAGTGCTTTACAGCCCTCTCCAAGTGATTTTTAAGAGTCAGCATATTGCCCCCAGCAATCTGAGTCTTCATTTTACCAGCTTGGAAGGATGCAAGACTGAATCAACCCTGAGTCAGTGAGACTTGAACTGTTGAACTGCTAGCAGCCAGCAGAATTAGCCTGCAATACAGCATTCTAATCACTGCAACATCATGAGTTTTCTGAGTATGCCAGTTCTCAGTGTTATTTCATTGTTTTAGACTTTGAAATGATTCAGCACTTTTGTCTAGGTAATGGTTTTTGTATATTTAAGGATCATCTTCCTTACCTTTTTTTTTTTTGAATGCAGAAATGGATGGTATTTTCTTCCAACCACTCCCAACACCTGACAAGGAATCCCCTACCAAATTCTTCCTCCTCAGCAATCAGAATTGATAATCTGTAGTGCTTTCCTTCAATCAATTTACAGACTTTGTTTTGATTGATAATAGCATCTGGCACTCACATCCTTCCAACAGCTGGTTGATGCCTGTGAATTTATTTCTGGGCTATTATATTGCTATATTTTCTGCCTGTCTCTTCCTCCTTGTCCATGATCCAACAATAATTCATTGTGTTATGAATTTCAGTACAAAAATCATTTACATCATTCAAATTTTTACCAATTATCTATTGAAATGGTCTATCTAATATTCAAAGTAGCTAGATCTAAGTGATCCAATACCTGAAAAATATTAACCAAATATTCCATTCCAGTAAAGTATCAAAAGTGTAGTCTGTGGGTATTTTAAGATATCAAGAGTTGTGATTCTTTTTCTTTCAACATTACAAGACCAACAAATCAGTTAACACAAAAAGAGGAAAAGCTCTATTTCAATATACTAAAGAAAACAAACAAAATGTTTGTAATGTACCTTATATGTACCATGTTTCTCTGAAAATAAGACATAGCCCAAAAATAAGCCCTAGTTAAGGTCATCATCAGCCAGCAGGGCATGGCCAGCACCAGAGGAAATGAGTGTGTGGGACCAATGGTGTCTTGCAGCAGCCACAGCCTGTGTAGCACAGGTGAGTTGCTTACCTATCCAAGCAGCAGGGGGAGGCAGAGGCAGGGGAAGGCATGCAATCTGGATGTGATGCATGGGATGTGGGAAAGCTAAGAGTCAGTAAGCCAGAGCAGGTGGGTGGCCACAGGAGGCTCATCTTCACCTGGCAGCATTGATGGAGCAGATGGAGCAGAGGCATAGAGGGAAGGCACACAATCTGGACGTGCCACAAGGTTGGCAGGCAAGCCAAGAGACACAAAGATGAGCCTGACTCAACTGACCATCCATTTTGGCCCATTGACTCTGTGGACTTTCATGGCCTATGCATTGTGTACAAATTACATGCTGCCCCCTTGCCTCTGCTGCTGTCTGCTGTTTGGATAGGTAATCAACTCACCTGCACTGTTGAGGCTGCGAAGCCCCAGAGTGTGCCAATCAAGGGGCCAGTGGGCTGCAGCTGCTGCTGGAAACTTCAGCCCCATGTGCTCACTGCCTTTTATGTGCATGCTGGGTTGTGTGGGGCACCCAGCTGGGTTGATCACCCTGATAGTGTGTTTCCCTAATGCTTATTTTGGACCCCCCATAATATGACACTGGATCTTATTTTTGGGAAATACAGTACCTAATTCCCTCACTATTGTCATATTTAAGTATATTTACCCATGTTATATGACTGTAGTGTTATTATCCTTATCTTCCCAAATACCACATTTTATTAGTATCATTATTATGATTATTACTCTGTTGTTTTGCATATACACTGAGAGTTTCTGCAATGGAGACAAATTCCTTATGTATCTAATCACACTTGGTCAATATTCTATTCTATTCTATTCTACTCCACTCTACTCCATTCTTCTCTATTCTTATTCCATTCCATTGAGTATAGGATTCTGTGCATATTCTGATTATTGATTAGGATGTTTGATATTCCTACATAAGTGAGGTAAGAAGTGTAGGAGTGTCAGGTCCTATAGATTCCTATAGGGATGCTGTCATTTTGGTGTGGGGGGGAGGCTTGGACAGATTCTCTGAATGGAGTTTCCGTTTCTATTCCTTGCTTTGCTTTGCAGTAACTTTCAGGAAGAGGGAAAGGAGTGTGCCTTGAGCCAGCTGCCTTATCTTGTCTCTGCAGAAGAGCAGCAGTATTTCCTTGGAGAACAGCATTTACCACCTTCTCAGCCTAAGTTTCCCCTAACATCTTCATACCCTGGGATTGGCTCGATGTCTTGGACTTTGGGAGGATCTCTGTCTGCATTGGTTCAATCTAATGTTTCAAGTGGGAAAAGTTAATTCCTGCCTACTTCTCTTGCTATCACATCTTCCAATAATTTTTTTATTTTGAAATGTTTTTTGTTTCAAGAGTTCTGCTTTCTTGAGAAGACTGGCAAGGCAGGACCTTACAGGGAGCCAAGATGCAGTCAGACAATTTTGTTGGCCCATATGATTATTTTAAATTGATTTTATTCTTTTATTTTTGTATTATATGATGGCTGGATTCAACCATATGTTTTGTTTTAAAGTTGAGTATGTTAAAAACTGCCATGAATCACTCAATTTGGCAAAGTAAAGTTTAGCAAGCAAACAAGCAAATAAACAAACTAGTACACCCAGTAAAATATGGTATATGAAACTAATTTGTATAAATTCAGGCCCATTTAAGCTTAGTATCAAATAATGAATTTCTAAGTTCTTTGTGCAAAAGGTGAATTCAGTTTTAAAAGGTCATAACAACAGTTTCTCTTAGGATGTTCAATAGTGCATTTATATCCTTGAAAATGAACATTTGGTTCCCCTGACTTTAACCTTAGCAGAGCCTTGATCTATAAGTACTGTTTTCATGTTCCTTTCAGTAACATGAAAAGGAACAGAAATAACATAGTACAAAAAGAATGGTGAGTGGCAGAAGCATGACCAAGTCATTCCCTTTGTATGCTGAACACTCACATTTTTAAAAGAATAATTTTGCACACAGCCAGAGAGCTTTGAATAGAAAATATCTGAAGAACCAAGACCCACATTCTCTGATCTTAAAAAAAAGTTCCAGCATGCTTTCATTAAATGACAAATTACAAGATTCAACACATACAGAGATAATATTAAGATTGCAGATTTGTCCATACTTTCCTGGGAGTAAACTAATAAATGACTTATTTTTCAATGAAAATATTTGCATTTGAAATTTATTTTTATATAATATGCATAAAACATTCATTCATTCATTCACAAAGGTTTAAAAGAAATATATCATAAAATTTAAGTTCAAAGTTTATAAAAAATGAAGCATATTATTTGAATGCTTTTGAATGAAAGAGAGCTGTTTGTTTTGATATAATATATGAGAAAGACAAAGTTTGTTTGTTTTGATTTAATAAAAATAAAATATTTTTAATTCAGTGAAATTAAACCAAGCGTAAATCTTATATTATGCATGCCATGAACAAACATTTCTTAAGATTTTTAAACTAGAACTGAAATAATTATAAAATAATTTAATTTGGTCCCTTTCTTCTTTTTAGCTTTATAATATATATAGAAGACACAACAATCTGAGCTATCAATAAACAAATAATTGAGAACTACATTAGTAACTGCCTGGGCCTCACAATATGCTTTATGCGTGTTAAATAAAATGTAGTCTATAGATATCAAGAAACCTGCAATATTTCTAAGGATTGTTTGTTTTGGAAAAAGATAAAAACTAAAGTAGACAGGTTAAAGTGAACAGTATTGGTTCTATTATATTATATAATCATAAATAACAGCTCTTTTTCAGTTAGAACTGTAAATAGGTTAAAAAAAAAGGGTCACCAAAAATATGTTTGTTTTAAGAAATTTGAGCAGGCTGGTGAACTTTAAGATATTCAGCAACAACTTAAAGATATTCTGTCTAGGAGCTGTAACTGTGATATATTAGGAGGACTTTCACTGTGATACAGACTGTGTGCAAATCCCCAGTAAATTCCTTGGAGGTTACAATAATTGGTTTATTTGAAAAAAATATCATTATCTATAGAATCAAGCTGCTGGGGCTTCCTGATCAGAAATCTGAGAATATTTAGATGGTGTGTGAGTTGTAAATCTGTAAAGTATGGATTCATGAACAGAAACACTGAGCAAGGATCAAATATTTCATCTGTCATCAACCTTCTTCCAATCACAGCACTAAAGATGTATTTAAATGAAGGACTTTTATTCCACTGTATATTTTCAACTACAGAGCAAGTACTCTAGATTGATCCATTAATTGCAGTTGGCTAGGCTTATCTAATCCCTTTCTCCTAGGCCTAATTTCTCCCTGTCTGGGAGAAGCAATGATAGGTCAATTGCAGATGGGGGTGGGGGGGTGGATGAATAATTAACTGTGGATAAAATAAAAATAATCTTTTATTTTTAGATATCATGGGATGAAGTTGTGAAATAAAACAATCATTCCAAATTAAAATTAGAAGTATCTAAAAATACCTGATTTCTTTTATTGCCACTCTCATAAGATGATACAGTAAGACAACATACCCAACAAATATATAAAGACAAAAGGTCAGGGATTAGCCAGATTTCTGCTTTTTCATGAATCTTTAAGTGTTTTTAACATAAGATTTGAACAAGCCCTTGAATATTTCTCTTAAAACATCTGTCTTCCATTAGTAATTTGTAACACTAGAATTTTTCTTTAAAAAAATCATTGTAATATATGGGCAAAACATTCATATTTTACACACGTTTGAAATTTTTTCCAAAGGTTAATACTTTGTGTATCTATTTGGTGTTGTGGTTAGGTCTAGAAACCAGGAGAGTGTGAATTGGAAGCCACAGAATGATATGTAATAATGATATACTGTATTTATACGAACAAAAGTACTTTGAAAGTTTTACTTCCATTACAACATAACTGTTGTGTCTTGAGTGTAATATTAGATAAGTTAAATAACACAGAGAGACACAGAGACACAGATACAGACACATACATACACAGAGCATATGATAAACTATTATGCCTGATCATTATTCCCCAAGTACAACCTATATTTTTTTTTAAAAAAATACTATTTCCAATATTTTAAGTGCAGTTAAATATTAAACACATTTTTAAGGGAAAAAACTATTAAAGCTATAATAAAAGTGTGAACATCTTTGCTTTGAATACAAAAAGGTTAGTGGTTACTGATTACCTGATAAGAATGTTAAATTATATATGTTTCCCTAGTGAGAATCTGATAAGCTATACTTTGTTCTGAATTTTTTTAAAAAAATTATAATCATTACAACAATCTCGCAATAGCTTGGGGACCAGATCACAACAAAAGGGATGACTCTGTTATTTTGTTCACAAATGCATACATAATTGTTCATGATCATTCCAAAACAGATACATAGAAAAATAATATAAAGTTATCTTACTAATGGACTGTTCCTGTTCAACATAAATGTAAATGCTAATTTTAAAATGTCCTGAAAAATTAATATTTCTAGGCAGTTTACATATGATATATTTATTGTACTTTGACAAAGAATAGGAACATCTTTTAAAAGTTAGATAAGTTTAACTGAAGGAAAATTTAACAATGCACAACATTTTATTGAACATATTTTACAGAAGAGTATTGCTATCCCAGATCCTAGGACATGGCATAATATAAGGTGTGAAAGAATGATAGACCATTCACAGAGCAAATTCCAAAAGGAAATGGTTATCTCAGAGCAGGGCTGTCAAATTCCCGGTCCATGGGCAGGATGCATCAGACACTGGCCATGCCCATGCCCAGTTAATGAAGAAGGGAAAAGTCCTGATATATCACATGACATTGCCATGATAATGTGAGTTTGACATCCCTGCCTTAGAGAAATAACAGGATAGGATAGGGAAAATTAAATGTGATATTTTCGTCTGCTTGTTTAGCAATATTGGAAATGCAAAGCAAACAGTATTCATACTTATTCCAGAGAGCATGGAAAAGTGATTCTTTTGTCTCACTGATGAACTCCAACTAAGCCAAGTAAGCCATTCAGTATGAACATTATCAGGAATAGTGGTCCAATAACATCTGAATTATTTTGCGATTTCCATCCATGATTCCAAGAAAAAAAATCAACTTTGAAAACAAGGCAGGAAAATTAATTTGAGTCTCTCTTAATTATCTGAATATATGTTCTCAGAACTACTGGATTCCATGTATCCAACCAATGAGTAAATCATAGCACCTGGAAAATAAACAACTTTTATAGCAGTACTAGCTAATGAGACTGATATACTTTTAGCAGACAGTAAATGGTTTAGATATAATTTTGTCTGTGTTTCCCAATGTTTTAAAAAAAATTCCATTGTGGTTTTATATATATAAATATAAAAGGAATTTATTTAATTCTTACCCACACACATTCAGAAAAGGCAGTCATGGGTATGACTGGAATTATCTCGGTGGTTCCTTGATATACCAGCAGTTCAGTGTAGTGCATTTGCAAGGGGTCTTTCAGGTACATGGAAATAAACGGTAGGAGGTTTATGTTTCTGTCATTTCATACTGCTTTTGATGATCAAATCACAATTTTTGTGATTGTTACATATTTAATGTTAAGTTTTAAGCTACAGTATGTAGTTGTTTTATTTTCATATAAACAAATGAATAATATGTATTTGAAATTCTTGTGGGTCCTTCCAAAAGCATCCTCTTATGTCCATGCATAGCAGTAATATCTATGAATTACGGATCTTAAAACAGAACAGTAATTAGAGATCTTAGGCAGTTGTGAGTTCTTATAAGGATTTAAAAACACCTAAATCTGGTCTGCAAATTTCTTGACTATGGTTATTGTCACAGGCATCAATCTTGCATAATTTTGTAATTTTTGATGAAATCCCTCAGTAAAATGTCATACTCTTCATTAGAGAAATAACCTAATCAGCCTAATAAATGTACCTAGCATTCAATGAAAAATCAGAATATTAACCATGCTGTCCAATACCAAGATTTGTTTCTTATTGGCCTTTTGTCAAATCTTGAAATTAAAGCTATATTCGAGGGCTTTTTTGGTCTGTCTTTCTTCTAAACAATCGGAGCATAGTACCAGATTATTAATGGTTGAAGCCTTGTCAAGAATGCTATTATTGTCCTTAAATCAATGCAGGATTATCAAATTTGGTCTACAGAAATTCAGATAACCACTTCATGCTTAATCGGCAGTATTATGTCAGTATTATTAACAACTGCTTCTTTTAATTATTGCAAGTTTATATATAGCAACACTAATAGCTGACCTCCTTGTTTTCTGTTGATCTTTCTTTTCAATTTGCCTTAATTTTTTCCAATAATTAGAATCTTCTGCAAAGACTCTTGACTTTGTGTTCTGTATTCAAAATATTTTATGCTTTGATACTTCCAGATATTATTTGTATTTACGATCAGAACTCTTGCTTTGTCTCAGTGTATAAATTTGATTTTAGAAATCAACCTTGATCCATTGGTTTGTTTTCTCCACAATATTCTCAGGACTCCTCACCAATATCAAAATTCAAAGACTTCAAGATTTTTCCTATCCTGCTTCTTCAAAGTTCAACTTTTACTTTTATAATTCTTACTTGTTTTGCCTTTATAATTTATTCAGCAGGATATATCTGTTTAACAAAAGAAGAGAATCAAATTGAAAGTACTGTTAGTTCATAGGTTAAGTAGTGTTATTTAGATTGTATCAAATTAGACTACACCAGACTAGACTCAAATATCTTGTGGTCAGTAGGAAATTTGCAAATGCTGTTTCTCTTTTGCTAAATATTAATTAACAAAGTACGATTACCAGAAAACCATATAGTTTTTGAGCCAAGATGCTCATGAAACAATATATAAAATGTCATTGGGTTCTTGCTTTTTAGTATCCAACATCATTTCGAATGCCATGGGAACGCAGTGGTTCAGATGCAGCATTGCAGACTAAGTCTTCCCGCAGTCTGGAGTTTGATCCTGACTGGTTCAAGTTGACTCAGCCTTCCATCCTTCCATAGTCAATAAAATGAAGACCCAGATTGTAACTGCTTAGAGAGTGCTGTAAAATAAAGCACTATATAAGTCTAAATGCTATTGCTATTGCTACCTTTTTATTGCTCTGGAAATATTTATATATTTCCAATATATTGGAACTTCAATCTTCATTGAAGAACAAGTCATCAAATTATTTGGAGTTGCTTTTTATTTAATTTATATCCCAGGAAGCTGATAGAATAAGCAGAACAAAAATGGTTTTCAAATGCTGTGAATGGCAAAACTATATTAAATGCAGAGTAGGTCAGGCCATATCTAATAAATATCCAACATAATCATAATGAAACAATAGACTGCCAGAACTGAGTTAAAACGCTTCTTTAAATATAGAAGTATTTTTAAAATACATTCTCTTATTTTGTTAGTAAATGACCTATCCTTTTTGGAATATTATCAAGACAATGTAATTCAAGCAAGGCCGTTTACCCCTGTAATATGTCAAGCTCTACATACTTCTTCTGACAATTCTTGATTTGTGCTGTTGTTCTCAGGAGCAGGTATGCATTGTTAAATGAAACTGGGGCTAAGTTTGGAAGATGTAACAAGGAAGCAACAGAATTAAAATTAGCATTCAAACAATAACTTTCATGCATGGATTCCCAGCAACAGATTGATCCACTCTTTCATTTTAAAAAGGTCATTTTAACTATGAAACATCTGTCAGTATTTATGCTGAGAAAATAATATGGAATAATAGAAATGTTTCAGTCCTCTCTATACTCAGTTATTTTATATAGTCTGCCCCGAGGCCATTCATGTCTTATTGTTTACCTGAAAATAAATAATTAGAAAAACATTTTAATTGTACAAGAATCATGTTTGCTTCAATGTGGTAGCACAAATTAATTATTCTTAGTTTGTCCTTCCGCATATATTGATACTATATGAATCGGCCACGCATCGGCTAGAGCTTTACGCTACCTCAGTAAACTATGGCAATCACAGTACAAGACACATCACTCATTTACTTAGCACCACCCCTATCTTAAATTATACAAGATTGATTTATTAGTTATATGTCTTATACTCTAGCCTGATGAGATAACTTAAAAATTAAGCGATAGCCAATCTTCATTACTTTTTATCAGGAGCCAAAGTTGAGAAAAATTTAGATATGCGTTGACATTCTTAATTGTTCGTTCTTGTACTGTCCTTGACTGCATTTTAAGTTTTCAAAATGGACTCTTTTAAAAATCCTGTTCTGTTGAGTATTATTGGCAGCGGCTTGGGTGGGCCGCTACACATTTTCATTAAACAAACAAACAAATTACCCAAATATTCGTATAATAATCATTGTATATAATATTATTATATATATAATTAATCATAGTCTATAAATTAACATATATCAATAACTATATATAATATCTTATATATAAATAATATATATAATAATATATATAATAATAATACTATATAATAATAGTTACATAACATATTATTACAATAATATTATATTGTATATTAATTTATATTGTATATAATATTGTATATATAAGTACACGTATGGAATATAGAATATCAGCAATTATCAAGACAGGCACGATTAATACTACAAAAGCAACCTATCATGGGAATGCATCTACCGTGCCGCCAAGACTTGGGAAAATCCAACCACATTTTCAAGATCTGTTTAAGAACACCATTAGGGAGGAATTCAGATAATCCTTTGCAGCGAAATCTCATTTCATAAGGAACAAAGGAAATAATAGCGCTGCGGTAAACAACAATGATGTTAGTTATACAACTCTTATATCAATGTTAATCTTATTTATTTATGAAAATTCATATTCGGATTGCCCAATACTCATCTCAGTGACTACTGATGCATTTACAAAGATAAAAATCTGAATACAAAATACAATACAAAAATAAATAACTCTTCCCATCCCTGCCCAACAACAATAAAATGATTGCTCTATATCATCTCTGGGTAGCCAGGACTTGTTGGCAAAACCATTCTTCATGGTGTAAGAGTCCAAAGTCAAATCTTATCTCTGCAAGGATGATTTTTCTCCATGGAGCCGGGAGCTGACCATAGAGAAGGCCATTTTTGGCTCACGAGTATGGATCTTTTTAGATTAGGGAACCATTAACGTTCTCTGTCTCCCCTGCTTCTGATTAAGGTTGAGTTAGATTTAATATGATTGGGAAAAGACAGGTCCTTCAAAGAACTTCATACCAACAATGATGTATAGACTTTAAAGGTGACAACCAGCACCTTGAATCAGCAAATCAGCAAGCCAAAATATTTCCAGCAAGAGAATTGATACATGTGCAAATCTAGACTTGCACAAAACTATGCATGCCACTGCATTTTGAACTAACTGAAGCTTCCAGATACTCAAGAAGAGCTCCATGTAGACAGCTTTGCAACATTCAGAACCTTTATATACGGTTTTGTGCCAAAATCCCTAGAAAGTGGGCATTACCCCACTAAAATTGTCATGAGTGTATGTGATGTCATCATTTTCAGAAAAAAAAAAGCATGGAGAAGTTTCTTCTTTTACTTAAATTGCTGCAGGTATAAGCTTTATCAACCTAAACATTCCATTATATCTAGTCACAATATATATTGTTAGGTATGAAAATCTTGTGCCACTCTGGTCCACAAAATAAAATATCTGAATGTCAAAAGAAAATATAAACAGAAGCTACTTCAACAAGATAAGGAAACTGGTACAGCAGTGGTGGTATGCTACCAGTTCAGCCTGGTTCAGCTGAACGAGTAGCAAAAATTGCTACTGGTTCGGCCAAATCGGTAATAAAAAATAGTCTCCTAGGATCAGCTGAGAACAGCTGAGAGGAGAAAGAAGAGAAAAGCATAGGATTAGCTGTCCCACCCACCCCTGTGCTTTTCTCTTCTTTATACTCTCAGCTGATTGGCGCTGCAGGCCTCAGCTGGTATGTGGAAAGCTGCATGCATGCATTAGGTGCGCACGTGTGTACACAATAACTGAACCAGTAGTGGAACAGATAGGATCCCACTGCTGGGGTACAGGTATGTCTTGAGATGAGCAAAGCAATCATTCTGTAACTTAAAACACTGAGTATATTTGTCCAGTGAACAATCTGGATTTTTAAAAGATGAAATTTGGAGAGTTGGTGGGGGAAATCTTCGTGTTCATGCACTAAGAGCACAAAATTATTTAGCACAATTGGTTCTGTAATTGCAGAACATTACAAAAGTTCAATGTTAAATGGCCCTTGAATCTCAGACTTTCAGAATAAGACATGATATGCTGGTACCATTCTATACCGATGTCAATATCTAAACCAATGGAATACCAAGCTGCAACATGAATTGGGTCAGTATTTAAAAAAGAGTGCCCATGTGAATTTTACATGGCTAACAGTTATATCCCACAAGTACTAATGCTGTTTTTATTGCATTTGAAATGTCCATTTATGAATCACAGATAGCCTAAAGCAGAAAAAATAGTCTTGCATCTTTGTAGAATCATACCACATAGAGTAGAACTAGATGAGTTTAGTAGGCAGGTACTAAACTATTTATTTATAATTTTAAGATCTCCTCCTCCTCCTCCATTGTTTTAATGTTAGTATTATCTCTGGGTGGCATTATTTAATGCAATAGTGATTGTTTGCCATAACTACTTTACTTACAGTATATATTTCAGAAAGAGGCTATATATATATAATTAAAATATGTTAAATAAATCATGGCTAAATGAAAGTTCAATTTTCCATTACTCCAGAACAGAAAAGCACGATTGTTTAAATCTTTGGAAACAATACAAACACTCAAAGTTTGTATGTGCTTTTTGTTCTATATGTAAATGGGTGACTCCAAATCTACAAATCTGATTGGCCAAGAAAACTAAGCATTGGATTGGT
>BHFT01052939.1:0-19522 GCA_004320025.1 Laticauda laticaudata | reverse complement strand
AGTTGTAGCAACGTTTCAGCAGAATCTCATCTGCCATCATCAGGCTTCTGTATTGAGTTCGTCTGTGGGTCAGGCTAATATACTATTAACAGTCTGAAAAATAGGAGCCCAAGTGATGAAACTTTTCTCATAGAATGCATGCCATGAACAGTATACAAAATGCTCCTTGACCAATTGTAAGGAGCCTAAAAATCACTCCTGTATTTTGATACAATCCAATCTCAGTTGAAATTTGGGTCTCCTTTTTAAACTTAAATTATGCCAACTGAGTTGATGAGATACACAATATTCAAAAAGAGGTATTGAATGGCATCCAATATGTCATTAAATGCCATCGGCCATATTCAAAAATGTTTTAAATTAGTAATTTTTCCAATAACATACATAAAGTTTAATTATTGCCACTATATATTTTAATATTACACAAATGAAATAATGCTTCTTTATTAAATCACATCCTTAAATTGCAGTAATATGTTGTTTTTTTTTTAAAGTCTGGGTATTCCAAGAATACATACCAGCATAAAAGGCAAGGTTATGGCTGGACTAACTGGACAATTTTTCCCATTTCATAGATGGGGGGGGAGGACTCATTTGTCCACAAAGCAAATAGGACTAGCTTAATGACACTGAATGGAGAACTAGAAGGGAAACTCTTCCCAATATTTTGTGGATCAGGATTCTGGCTAGTTTTAATTGATAGCAGGGATCAGTGTTTGGGGAGTGTCAAATACTTAACCTTTGAGTCAGGAACAGCCTTTTAGTTGTTGTCTAATTGACATACAGCCTCAGGTGTCACTGGTGGACTCAGCTACAACTAAAAACAATAACTGCTAATTAAGGATAAAAACAATAGCAGGACTGAAGGAGAAAACACTCCTCCTCCTCTGAAGAGCCTGTCCTCCATCGAGAGCCCTGTGAAAGAACTGCCTATCCCTCATGGAGGCCCAAAGTAGCTCCATCCATCCAGCAGAAAACCAGTGGACTCATTGTGGTTTTCCTCCCACCTGATGTGTGATTTTCCCAGGTGGCACCACCTATCTTTCACTGAGGCAGCAGTGTAACCTCCCCCTCCCCAAATCCACAAGAAAGAGCTAAAACTGAGAAGGGGCAGTTCTATACAAGCCAAAGTCAATTGTCTCTTTTCCTATTATAATGTGGACTTCACAGCAGGTGGTAGGTCCAGATTGCTCAGTGAACAGTAACTTCACAGCCCTTTTGATTTTGAAAAGACCACTCAATCTTTTGTCTTGGGGACCCTTAAACTGGACCTATCTCATGGATAATGCTACAATGCAACACATTCCTGAATAGCAATGAACTCTCCTGAATTGGTATAAACATCCTGAAGTAACAATTTGGCCCACTGGGTTTTAGCCAAGCACTTCCTTTGAAAACACATTGGCGAGAAAAGTAACGTGCTTCAATGCAGTGAAGTATGTTTAAAAAGCCAAGTACCCTTTTAGATGTAACATTAAGCAATGGAGAGAAGAAGCAAAGGGGCCGAAGAGATTATTAACATGCTATGTTCTTAAACAATCAGCGTAGGTATTTCTTTGTGGTATGTCTGCTAAAGAAAAAGGAAGTCCCTGGAGACCAGCCTTAATGGCGAAGTCCTGGGGAGGGCACCCTAGAACGCTGTAGCTCCTTTGCCCAAGACAGTATATTGGCACTTCTTGACAGTAACCACATATTAAAGGGTGAGGACAATAAAAAGGGGAGCCCCCAGTCTTCCACTAGATGTGAGGCCTGCCTGCACACAGAAGTGAGGTGTTTTCCGAAAGAGTCTGCTTGAAGCCATGTGGCTGCACCATTGTTGACATGCAGAAATGGGCCGCAGAGTTGAGTTGCTTGTTCTCCACCTGGAAGGAGGAAACACCAGCCTGGTTTCTTTTGGCTTCACTTAAGCATCCCGCATGTGAATCCCCAGCTGCTGTGGGACTCTTCCAGGTCCATTTTGCAATTGAAGGACCACCCAATATTTTACTTTTCGTCTCTTTGCAAGCAGAAATACAAATCGGGGCTTTGGCTAATACACCTAGTTATTTTCTGAATAACCAAGGAGTACTGATTAAAAAAACAGTAAAACCACAATGGGTTTGGATATACAACTGACCAATCAAAACAAACACCCCTATGGTTTAGTGTGATGACTACATGCAAGGCAGCAGCTACAGGACACAATGTTTGTGTTTCCCTTCCTGTCTCTTCTAGAATTGAGTTTACACAATTTACAAACCCATAGCATGGTTTGTTTGTTGGCTCCTGGGTTTTTTTTTAAATCTGACACAGCATCCAAATTTCCCTTTTCAGGTCATCTTGCAAAAACTAAGTTGACTTACAAGGCAACAGGACTTAATATTGAGATTCTACTGAGTAAAGGTGTGGAAGAAAAAAATTCAGTGCTGAAAATCAGGAGTGGAGAAAAGCCAGGCCTCTTTTCACAAGCTAGATTTTTGTTGGGTGCTAATTTGACAAATCCTAAATCTTTATCAGGATGTGACTTCACTTTTATTGACTGAGACCACTAACCACAATAATTAGGGAACAGGTCCAAGCATGGGACATGGAAGAGTAACACCAATAGGGTATATTCAGAGAAAAGAAACCAGCTAGTCACAATTTAACCTTGAATATTTTGTCAGCAGTTTGGTAGCAGTTCATACTTTCTTGCATCATGCAGAATTGCAAGATAGGATTACAGAATAAAAGTGTGAAGCCAATCCAGTCACGTGCTTCTTATTGCTATCTACTTGACTATGTATAATCTTATACATTATAAGATTATAATATATAATCTTATACATTTAAGATTGCTGTGACATGAGTATTAAAACAGACTGAGAAACTTAATATTTGATTTAAGCAACCTGGACAATCACTAATTCAAGGATCCTTTTTGCTGGCAATACTCAATCACAGTAGCTATTTCAATATTAATTATTGGGCGGGGAAGAATATAAAATATTCATTTCCTCCACTTCTATCAGATACCCTACTAGCTTTAAGACTAGGACAGTCTTAGTAGGGCTTCAATACAGATAGTCCTCAACTTACAAAAACACTGAAAAAGTAACATAACCATTTTTTCACGCTTACAACTTTTGCAGCATACCCATAGTAATGTGATCAAAATGGCAAGGGACTTATGACAATTGCAGTGTTCCAGGATCATGTGGTCCTGTTTTGTGACTTGACAAGCAAAGGCAATGGGAAACCCAGATTCACTTAATCATATTTACTAACTTAACTGCAGTCGTTCACTTTTCTGTGGAAAGAAAGATCATAAAATGGGAAAAAATTCACTTAGCAAATGTCTCACTTAGCAACAGAAATTTTGGGCTCAATTGTTAAGTTGAGGGTCACCTGTATTTGTTGCTCTTTTGCAATTGGCCAAATGCAAAACGGTGTGGCTTGAAACATTGAAACTAATCAGTGTTTATTAGACAAGTTATTTAATGCTAGGCCTGGGCATCAATTCATGTACAGTAGTGTGCAAAAATGCTGTAAATTAAAAATGCTTTCAGAAATAGAAATATTTCTGTTTATTTTTATCAACTAACAAAAGAGAAAAATAAAAGAGAAATCCAAATCAGAACAATTTTGGTATGACCATCCTTTGCTTTCAAAACAGTATCAATCCTTAGGAAACTTGCAGAGTTTTTGAAGGAACTTTACAAGGTTGTTCCAAACATCTTGGAGATCTGTGGATGTAGGCTACCTCAAATCCTTCTGTCTCTTCACATAATCCCAAAGACATAGAACATTTTGAGATCAGGGCTCTGTGGTGCCCAACCATCACTTCCAGGACTTTTTGTTCTTCTTTATGTTGAAGATAGTTCTTAATGACATTGGCTGCATGTTTGGGGTCATTATCCTTCTGGATAATAAATTTTGGACCAATCACCCACCTGCCTGATGGTATGGCATGAAGGGTAAATATCTTCTGGTATTTCTCAGCATTAAGGACACCACTTATCCTGACCAAATCTCCAACTCCATTTGCAGAAATGCAGCCCCAAACTTGCAAGAAACCTTCACCATGTTTCACTGCAGACACTCATTATTGGACAGTTTCTCCAGCCTTTCAGCGAACAAACTGTCTCCTACTACAGCCAAATATTTCAAATGTTGAATCATCAGTCTAGAACACCTGTTGTCATTTTTCTGCACTCCAGTTCCTATGTTTTCATGCATAGTTGAGCTGCTTTGCGTTGTTTCCACATTGGCAGTATGGCTTTTTGGCTACAATTCTTCCACAAAGACTACTTCTAGCCAGACTTCTCTAGATAGTAGATGGCTGTACCTGGGTCCCACTGTGGTAACGGCACTACTGGACACCTTCTGACGTCAAAGAGCATTAAGCATGATGTGTCTTTCATCTGCTGCATTAAATTTCTGACTACTGCGTTCATGGTCCTCAACATTGCCCATATCATTGTGCTTCTGCAAAACAGCTTGATCAGCATACCTTGAAACCATAGTCTCCTCTAAAATCTTTGCCTGGGAGAGACCTTGCTGATGCAGTAATTACCTTGTGTCTTGTTCCTGTGTTCAGTTTTGCCATGGGGTATGGTGTATCTGTGACATGAAACTGTCTCCCATCTCAGTAGCAGAGTTTGGCTAATCCTCACCTATCCTACACAGCTGTTTCTGTTTCAGTTAATGATTGTTTCAACCTACACATGAAACTGATGGTCATTGGCACCTACTTGGTATAAGGTTTAATCATACGCCTGCCTCTAATCCAGGGGTATCAAACTCGTGTCATCATGGCATTGTCACCTGATGTATTGCAACTTCTTTCCCCTTCGCTAAATTGGGTGTGGGCGTGGC
Source organism: Laticauda laticaudata (assembly GCA_004320025.1). Lineage (NCBI taxonomy): Eukaryota > Metazoa > Chordata > Lepidosauria > Squamata > Elapidae > Laticauda > Laticauda laticaudata. Next base: position 14,686 of record BHFT01052939.1, on the reverse strand, counting down.
CAGTGTGTGACGTATCCGGCCTGCAGAGCCGCGAGTTTGACTGCTTTAATCCTACAAAATCCCTGACTTTGTGCTAGCATAAGAATGGATGCTGGTCTGAAGCCAAAAGGTAAATCACACCAAATATTGATCTGATTTAGATTTTTCTTCTGTTTGCTCAAAGACATAAACAATTAAAAACTGTATCTTTTAAAGTATTCTTAATTTACAGCATTTTTGCACAATTACCTAAAACTTCTGCATGGTACTGTATGTCTCTTCTGACTCTGACCCTCAAAAGAACCATTTTCTGACATCTGGTTACTGCCTGGTACTTGGCAAAATAGGAACCTCATGACTGAGGCTATAAAGGGAATGGAGGAAGTGATACACTTTCAGATTTGTAAGATTGTCCTGGTTTGGAAAATCAGACAGGAAATCTGGTCAGATGAACTCATTCTACTTATTTTAATATTAATTAGGTTTTTAGATTTACACATTATATAGAGATGACTTAGCTATGCAGATACAGTGTGAGCACAGGATATTTAATAGATCCTAATTACCATACTGTACTTAAAACTGCCTCCTCCTTAATCCCCCATATAAAATATTTAACAATGCTCCTTCTGAGATCATGACCATCTATGATGTTTGGGAGGTCAGGAATTAGATTTGCATCTGCAAGCCTCATAATGGTTGAATATCAGTGCAATAGAGGGATGAAAAAGCTAAATTAGGGGATGAGATTTTTAAAAATTGTAAGCTGAGCTCAGTGATGAAATGCAGTGATTTCAGAATTACTGTGTAGAATAAAATATTCAAGTGAAACTAAAAATATATATGAAGGCAAAATTGTACAATAATGTGAACTAAAACCTATTATGATTTTAAAATTACAGAAAAATATTTTATTAAAGTATCTTGAAGTCAGATACTGTTTTCTAATTATTAAACTTATTTTTTATAAAACCCTACTTGCCCATGGATTTCAACAATAGCTTCCTACAATTGGATTGTGCAACTTTCTTGTGTCAATGGCTGTGCAATTTTCTTAAATTGAACAGCACCTGTCTTTCAATTGCTGTTGAATGCCTCAATGCAAAGAGCATGGAGCCACACTAAAATATTTTAGATAGTGGGTAGGGAATGAAAAATAAAATTAATTTGGCAGCAGCAGATGTACACAAATAGAGGAAGCAGTTTTTGTTTGACAAATCCAGAGAGAAGAAAAATGAACAAGATTGAATATCTAAAAAAATAGGGGGAAAACAGTAGAGAGATAATGTGTTGGTGCTGTAACCAAATTCAATTAGCATAAATCTTGGTCATCTTTTCTCAGTTGTCATGCAAAGCATCTAGAAGGCATTAGCCTTCCTAATCCAGCAAAATTATGCTTAAAGGGAGAGCTCCAATAACATACACCCCTTAGAAATTGACACCACTTCTGGATTCCAAACTTTTAGGGGATCATCTTTTAGCTTTCAGAACATCTTTACATAAACTTTCTCCATGTAATGACTGAATGCAATCCAAATATATGTATGGACACTAATTCAAGACACTAATCCATTTTTTGAGAGTACATGTTTGAGGGTCACTAGATTCAACGACCAAAACATCTGTAATTAAAAAAGAGCGGGAAACCTTCAGTACAAGTAGTGCTTTTTTGGTCTTCAGCTTCCACCATTTGCAATCACTGGCCCTGGAGGGGAAGGGGAATGAAATACAAAATGTCAGAGAGCATCAAGTTGTCTACTTCCTTGCTCTAAGTGGGGATCTTCTTCCTCTCTATTTTCCATTTGTTGGGGGGTCTACCAGGGGTGGGATTCAAATTTTTCAACAACTGGTTCTGTGGGCGTGGCCTAGTTGGTCAGCATGGCTTGGTGGTCATGTTATTGGATGGGTGTGGCCAACTCAATATCACTCACATTGAGGCACACATCTCCTCACCTGGCCTCTCATGACTGGTGGGGATGCTGCAACAGTTATACGTGTGAAAAATGGTTATAAGTCATTTTTTTCAGTGCCATTATAACTTTGAGTGGTCACTCCACACAAGCAAAGTACCAGCAAAGGATGGGAAAAAAACTCCAGAGATGTTCCTGAGACGGGAAGTCTAGTCCTGCCAAGAATCTAATAAGGGTTAACGGAGAGGCAGTTTCTGTAAGCAACACCAGAATGTTTCCTTCCTGCCTTCCTGACAGGATTAGGCCAGTGATTTCTTCTAACCACCGGTTCTCCGAACTGCTTAGAACAGTGGTCTCCAACCTTGACAACTTTAAGACTTGTGGACTTCAACTCCCAGAGTTCCTCAGCCAGCAATGTTGGCTGAGGAACTCTGGGAGTTGAAGTCCACAAGTCTTAAAGTTGCCAAGGTTGGAGACCCCTGGCTTAGAATGTTAACAACCGGTTCTAGCGAGTAGGTGCAAACCTGTACAATTCCACCGCTGGGGTCCAGTACGCTATGTGTTTTCCTCAGAGTAAAACCCAGATTTCACTTTCTAGAAAATATTATGCTGCATGCCTACATTTGTAGATTCTCTTTACAATTAGTGTCATCAAGATACTTAAAATGGAAGATTTAATTTTATTACATGACCTGGGAAAATACATGTTTATTTATTTATAAATAAATGTGTTTATACAGCATACCAATGAGTTGCTATTTTCTTCCAGCAAATCTGTTTCAAGCAGCTTTAGAAGGGAGGAAAATCTCCTTCGAATCCCAGGACTCCTTACAGCAACTTACATGGAAGTAGTTGCTATTCTCTTCTTCTTGCCTAGTCTGCAACCTTGGGGTTTCCTGCTTACCTGTCCCAATTCTAATCCAGTGAGACCCTGTTTATTTTTTTTTCCAGACCAGCCAAAGTCAGAAAATTGACCCTACCTAGAAGGGTAATGACATTAATTGTGGTGCAGTGGTAAAGGCACGAAGCCAGAAACTGGGAGACAGAGTTCTAATTCTGCCTTAAGCACAAAGCCAGCTGAAATGACTTTGGGCCAGTCCCTCTCTCACAGCCCTAGGTAGAAGGTAATGGCAAACCATTTAAGAAATCTTGCAAAGAAAACTGCAGGGACTTTTTCCAAGCAGTTACCACGAGTCAACAATGATTAGGAGGCACCAAAAAGAAGTCGCCTAAGGTCGTGCTGTCAGTTCCCCCCAGTATTTCAAAGAGTTAATAAATAACTTGACCCTGTTCATCTGACAGCTCTCAAGCTGTATCTGTAGAATCGCAGGCAGGTGTTTTTCTAAAACCTGTTAAAATGCAAGGAAGCCAGGCATAACCGGCAGCCATGTTCAAAAAGAAAAGGCAAGATGGCGGCCACCCCTCCGCCCCACCGCCTGTTTTGGCGTTAATTGGAACAGGAGGAGATTCGTCTACTCTCTGCCGTCCTGGCCTCCATCTTAACTTTTTTGACCATATGCCGCGGTCACCCTTGAGGCGTAAGGGACCTGGTGCAGCTGAACTCGTATTTTGGGTTGCTCGCACTGCAAATACTCTTTGTTACCTTCTTTATGCATCCAGGAAATTTAAGTGCGGTAATCATTTTACTGTACAGAGTAAGACAATCTTGTTTTATTCGGCAGAGCTCTGCAGCTGCAAAACTAAAGACAATCTGGTTTCTAGCGCGGGGCTGGCATCGCCTGGCGCCTAAATGTACGGCTCCTTTCCAGTTGGGAAATGCAACTAGCTGCAAGGCGCTTGGATGAACTGGGATCCCTTGCCATTTTCCCCGATCTGAGACGGCGATGCTGTGCAAAAATAAATTTACCTGGGGCCAGATTGCAATTCTGGACTGTTTTCTGGGAGTAAATGCGGATGTTAAATTTGAATAAAGATGCAAGGGACGCGGAGTGTCGGGTATCATCACGTTCCTCCCAGATATACCCGTTGGACGACCACTCCTATAATCCCAACAGGCCGAGACTACAGGGTTCGGGAGAGCGGAGTTGTAGTACAAGGCGTCTGGCCTGGAGACCTCTCCAGGGAGGGAAAATTACGCCCACGGACGCTTCAAAACCAAACCAGCGAGAAACCTGGTTCAAATTGCGCCGGGGGGGGGGGCAGGTATTCAGCAGATAACCGAAGCTGCTGGGACACCCTTTGCAGCCGGGCCCGTCGTAGCAACCGAAGCGTCCCTGAGCAGCAGGAGCCCTGGCCTAGTCTTGCCCGCTCCTCCGGCGGTATCTTTCCCGCTTTGAACCGGGATCCCTCCGAGAGTGGCTGTGAACGCTATTGCCAATCCCAGAGGGACAGCTCTCTCTGTGAGAGCGCTAGCTGCCAAACTGGAGCCGCCCTCCTGGGTCTCTCGTCAGCTGGGGCTGTGGCGCGCTGGACGGCCTTGGCTGCGCTGCTTTCCGCAGGACGGTTCTCTCGGTTGTTGCATTGTTTGTATTAATACGAATATCTTGTTCTGTTTGTTTTGTCTCTTGGGAGCCAATAAAGCTGTGAAGTTTTTCTTTACACCAAATGCAGCTCTACGGGCGATCAATCAATGGGTAGTTTTTGGATAATCTGTGAGAGTGAGAAATCTAATAATGCAAGCAACTCAGAAAAGGAAAACAGTCTATTTTCTCTTACGTTAGCAGAGCCAGGACTAGAACCGCGTATGCAAGAAATTAGTGCACTCTATGCGTGTGTGTGGTATCCGCGTGTGTGCGCGCGCGAGAGCCTGTACATAGACACGTTGCACATAGCTATTTTTATCGATGCACGAAAAGCATATGAAATGTATAGCTTTAATCGCATATTCTACATTACTGGAAGCACACGACTAAGGAGGGTGGGTGGTGCATTACTGAAGGAAGGAAGGAAGGAGGGTGCAAGGTTTCAGCTGGCGGCTACGGTGACAAAGGGGGAAACTTTTCTGACATCCCAATGGCCCAATTTATGCGGGTGGATTGCAGCTGTGGCAGGAAGCCGGAGGTGCCCCCCTCTGTGATCCAGGGACGAGCTACAAGGCACCTTATACGCTGGGCTGCCCCCCTTATGATAACATCTTTCCCGCCCGCTTTTCTCCATCACCCCTTTCCCTTCCTCAAAGTGGCCGGAGGATGGAAGTTTCAAGGACGAGGCTCTCCTCCAACCTGGTGTTACCTAATAGGCCCGGCTCCTGAAGATTACATGAGGGACGTGAATTCGATTCCTGCAGGGTTTATTTTCTATTAAGAGTGGATAGGATTTAGACCTGTTGTTAAAGATGATAATTGATGCACCACCAACCACCACCCCACACACATACATACACTTTCACTTTTTTTTTTAGGCCAAAGATCTGACTTTTAACACCTGTGGGAGATGTCATCACCCCAATCACTTTGCGAGGCAGAATTGTTGAAACGCAGGGAAGAGGCCAGGAAGCCTTTCTCAGTGTTAGCTTCGTGGGCAATTTAACCAAGCCACCAAAAGACAAACTAAATAGCTATGGATGACCCAGCCAAATCCGGCGCTTTTTTTAAATCTTCGTGACTTTCATCGGAAAGTTGTAGGTGTAAATTTGAAACGGAAATCAGTGGACCTGTGCCTTGAGGGGGGAAAAAAATAAATAAATCCACCCTTCAACTGTCGCTGCGTCCTAACTTTTGCATCCTGTATCCGGAAGTAACTTTTCGGGCAATTCGGGGAATCCACACGCTTGGCGGCCATTCTGTCGCCTTTTAAGCCAGAGACTGCCCGCCATTCACATCAGGATTGCCTTGAAGGGGGGGGGGGNGGGGGGGGGGGGAAATGATCCAGAAGGCCGTATTTTGGCACTCCTGAGATCCCTCAGTCACGTTAATTACTCGCGGGAGATGCGTCGCTGGATTCCCACACCGCGGGAGATTGCGTGTGCTGGTTGAATGGTTTCATTGTGTCGTGGGAACCCAGCCAACGGAGAGGTATGACACGGCAAGGGGAAACGACCGACCGACGTGAACCTGGTCTTTCTCTGCACAACGGCTGGTTTCTCACGCGCCTACTCCAAGGTAAGGCCCCTCGAGTTCAGCGAGGCTCTCTTTCCAGGTCAGGGGCTCCAGTTTAACCAGGTTGGGCTGCAAAAGAGCCCCCAAACCCCAAGCCCTCCCTTTCCTCCTCCTCCCCCCCCCCGCCACTCCTATTAGCGGCTGGCTGGCAGCCGGAGCCCCGCTTTCGACGGTGATGAATTGCGAAGATCGCTGGAACCTTGTTTCAAAGTCACGGGTAATATAATACAACAAGTGAAGCCACAAAACCGCCCCCGTGACTCTGGAGATGACAACCGAAAATCCTTACAAATTATTTTAATCAATGAAGCGTCTAACACGACTCTCACACTTCCCGGTCGCCTTGTTAATCAATGTAATTTGAGGTAGATTTATTAAAAGAGGCGGAGCGGCGGGGGGAAGAGAGCAGCTCAAGCCGCGTTAGGCGCCGTTCGCGTCTCCCAGATGCCTACGGACCCTCGGAATGAGGTGTGAAAGAGACAAAAGTGACCCATACCGCCTTCAAAAGCACTGCACGGCCACGGTTTTCTCTCTCTCTCTCTCTCCCCCTTCCCCCCCCCCACCTTTACTTCTCTGCAAACCGCCTTCCCAACACACACACACACACTTTGCGGTTTAAAAAAAAAAAAAAAGATGAAACTTCTCTCCAACTAGCTATCACCCAGATTTAGTGTGAAAAGTAGTGTAATTGTAATTCACGCCATCAGGGTCTATGGCTGATAGACTATCAGCTGTTCTGTAGATAGGGGAGGCTGCCTTCTTCCTTTGCTTTCTCTCTCTCTCTCTTTCTCCTTTTTCTTCCCTTGGAAAGAGGAAAGCTGCCAAATGCTCCGCGATACCTCCAGCAAGTTAAGCGGATGCCAAAACAGCAGCTGCACACATATGCAAATTGGCAATTAATAATATAACATTCTGGGTTTGGGTGGGGAGAGAGAGAGAGAGAGAGAGATTGAGATTTAATATTTTTCCCCACCCCCAAAAGGGAGGAGGAAAAGAAGCTACCTGAACGTGTCTAGCCTTCCCAGTGCCTGGCTAACTTGATCCGAATGTCACACAATTAATGAGCCACTGGAGAAAGAGGGTGGCCCGCCCTGCTGGCTGCTCTCTTTCACATGCGCCTGGATCTTTGTGATCCTGCCCAGTTTCCCCAGCTAGAGAGTCCCAGCCATGCTGGCTTTCCAGAAAGGAAACTCTCCAGTTAGCATCGCTTTTGTCTCAAGGAAGGAGAAGAATTCACCATAAATGCAGTCTTTCCACTGATAGCCCTCACCTGTGGTACCAGAGCATTATTATTATGGTATTGTGGTTAGTTGCATTAACAATTACAAGTTAAGCATAATAATAATAATGCTCTGGTACACAGTTTATTATTATAGTTATTCTGCTAATTATACAAATATAAATACAATATAAGTATGTTATTTGTGATTGTTAGCCAAATAGAGTGCATATTTATCAAAGGGCCTTTCTAGATCATGTACCACAATTGTATCATACAAACAATGCTATCATACAAACTAGGATTGCTGGGACTTAAGAGGCAACTGTCTCAAATCTGATTAGAAAGGGGCTGCAATTGTTTAGCTCTTGAAAAGATGGAAATGATCAGGTCTTTTGGATTGCCCAGAAGGAGAAAGCCTCCGAGGAGATGCTCACTGCTCCTGTCCATGATCTGGTCACAGCACAGAAAATATTATAAGCCATGATTCATAATCTGCCTCTGATTTGAAATCTGACATTGTGTGTGTGTGTGCGTGCGTGCTCATATCAGCAACCTTAAAATCAAACAGAAAAGGAAGCCGGCTTACAAGCCCTATTTTTATTCCCCAATTGAAGTTGTCAAATTTGCTTTGAGCCTGCCTCTGTGCCTCGAACAGCAGTTCCCTATGTGTACATGAAGCAGAATGATTTTACTTCCATGCTCAACAGGTCTTCCTTTGCTCCATTTCTTGCAAAGTGGGCTTGTGCCCAAGTCTGGAATTACATGCATTTCTCTAGAAATATAGCAATAGCATATAGACTTCTATACTGCTTGACAGTGCTTTTATAGCCCTCTCTAAACGGTTTACAGAGTCACCTATTGCCCTGAACAATTTGGGTCCTCATTTTACCCACCTTGGAAGGATGGAAGGCTGAGTCAATCTTGACTGGTGAGATTTGAATTGCCAAATTGCAGGAAGCTGGCAGTCAGCAGAAGTAGCCTGCAGTACTGCACCCTAAACTACTTTGCCACCAATATAGCTTACCCACCAGTAGCTGTCTTTTACCCACTTGTTGGAGAAGACACGATGGGTCACCCTCCAGCTAAAGGTTTTCAGGGTCTCCCAGCTAGAATTTAATAGCGATGTAGTGGTGGACCTATGGCAAGAGGCCTCTCTGTGGGCACACACACTGTTGCCCTAGCTCAGCTACATCGTGCATGCATGCGTGCTTCCCGCCGGCCAGCTGGTTTTCAGGTCTCTGTTGCACATGTGCGGGGGGCATGCAAGGACACACATGCATGGGATGCACGTGCGTGTTGAATTTTGGGTATGCACTAGCGCACACTTTGGGAACTTGGTGCCAAAAAGGTTCGCCATCACTGGAATAGGGAGTCAAGAGGAAGGAGCAGAACAAACCAGAAAATTGTTCTTTTTGAATTTGATTCTATGGTGGTGACATTAAAAAAGAAAAGCTGGATGGGCAAAAAGATGGATAGATGAACAGCAGATACACAGCTTAGCATGCTAGGAAATTGATGTGTTTAATTTGCAGAGAAATACCATACACGTTTATAAATAATCTTAAGGCTGTTTCTAATGATTCCCTAAAACTCTCTGGACTCAGAAATAAAATGGGCATTTGAATGAGATGATTACTACTGAAGCATGCATTTATCAGTTTCAGGATCAAAATGAGTGTTTTAATCTTGCTTTGCAAAGAGCCCATCCAGATCTTGACAGCTTGCCTCCTAATGACTATTTCCTTAAAGTGTACAAAGTGTACACTTATATTTAATATATTTCTTTCTAGTGTCATGCATATTCAGTTGCCAAATGCTGTGATTTTTAGAACTTTTAATTAAAAAAAATTAATTCTAAGCATAATAGGAAGTGTAGTACCCAAACAAGCACTTGGTACATTTAATAAGTATAATCATTCTGAATCTTCTAAATGAAGATAATTTAAAAGGGAAAGAAAGTAAATTGGAAATCTACCTTTGTCTTGAATACTGTTTTGCAAATTTCATCCACTAATTTTTTTTTAGTGAAGCCTGCATGAACATATATGCACACATATGTTGAACATATCTTCAATTTAAATATCTCAGTAGGATATAAATAACAACCATCATAAAATATATTAACGAGAAACGAACAAGACGTGGCCTCTAAAAATAAAATAGAGCCATCAACCAAATTCCTAGGTATTTAACTTTTTTTACTATTTGTAATCCCATTATCCTTTCCAATTTTAGTTTTTGTTTTTCGGTTAAATTTTTATTAATTTCCATTTTTTCCCTATTAATTTTAAGTCCTGCAACTTCCCCAAATTGATCTAACTCTTTCAGTAATTCTTGACCTGTTTCAATTGGTTCCTCTATGAAAAATACCATATCATCCGCAAATGACTGAAGTTTATATTCTTTTTTAATTTTTAGTCCTTTTATTCCTGGGTTCTGTCTAATTCGTTTAAGCAACGTTTCCAAAGATAATAGATGGTTTTAATTTATCCAAGTGCCTGGGAAACAAAATCCGAGAATATTTTTTTCCTTGACAATCTATACCAACTTCTATATTCATTCTATGGAATCCATTAATTAATTCAATAGAATGAATTAGAATGAATTCTAATAGAATAGAATTCATTCTAGAATAGAATGAATTAATAGAATGAATGTAACATAGAATATTCTATGTTTTAAAAAGTTTAATGTATGGTTTTTTTGTTGCTTATATCTTTACAATTTATATTGTTTTATTTGTTTCCTAGTATAATTTGATTGCTTATTAGTAACCTATAACTATCACTAAGTGTTGTATCTTATGATTCTTGATGAATGTATTTTTTTTTCTTTATGTACACTGAGAGCATATGCACCAAAGACAAATTTCTTGTGTGTCCAATCACACTTGGCCATTAAATAATTCTATTCTTTTCTATTCTATTTTTACTACAAGCACGTTTCATGTTCATTGGCCTAAATTACTGCAAACAGGTAAAAAAATGTTTCTAGAACCAGATAGATATACTGTCTTTCAGCCAACAAAGATCACCTTTTTGCAGTCATGCTATCTTCAGACAATAGATGGCAGCAGACACTTGCTACAAATCACCTGGCAAAAACCTCATTAAATGTGTTAGCTAAACCCAAGGGAGAAAAGCATTTAATTTTAGAAAATGCATTAATGAAATTAGCAGTTAAGCAGCTTTCCTATAAAAGCAAGACATTAATAAATTTTGATAATGTCATATCTTATAGTATCCTTTTAGTAGTGGTAGTCTAGATTTGTAGCCGTCTTGATTGAAAGCAATATCTTTCTGGTTTTAATGGAACTGAGCACAACTGGAGACATTTAGATGATTTATTATTGTGCTTTTACACCCTATGGTACAATTACATGTTCAAGACTATTTGCAATATGAAGCAACTTGAGTTGTGAACTTAGTATGCTATTTACAAAGAACATAGAAAAATACTGAAGAATAAATGAATAAGTGAAAGGAATATTGGTTTTAAATTCAGCATGTCCTTTGAAGTTGAATGAAGGATCAATCTCTTGACATTTTATTTGATTTAGCAAATCATACATGACATCATTACATTCCACTGTATGGTTACATAAAATAAAGGAATTACTTGTAGAATTAAAATTGTATGCTTTTTGTTGAAGAAATGAAAGAATTTATCTACGGTCTTATTACAACTAATCTCAAACTAATAATTAGATTTGTAACTTTTGATTTATGTTCCAAAACTGGGCTGGTTGCCAAATCATGAGTTAGACTGATGTGGATAACTAGCTTTTTTCTCTTCTGAGAACTCAAAATCAAACAACCAAATCAGATTCATGAATACGGCTTGTTAAGAGGAGACAGATCAGAGATTCCAGTTTGAATGTACTGTAACACTAATCAAATAAATGATGTTATGGTCTCATTCTGAATCCTATGAGTCAAAGGCTGAAGAATCAGACCTGACAGATTATCAACCTGAAGAGCCTGCAAGTAGATGTTTATTGCAGCTCCAGGAGACAATAAGCAGTAGCCAGTGAGGCTGGATTTAGGTAATGAAGAGTCAGCTTTTGATGGGGCACCTGGTCCAACAGCACATTGACAGCTATGGAGCAAAGAGCAAAAGTGATAATCAGTTATCATGGCAGTAGTCCCCAGGCCATTGCTCTCTGAGCCTGGCTGTTATGAATCTCAGAATTTTCTGCTCTTGTTTCTCCTTGCCCTGCATTAGGCCCCTAAATTTGGATTGACTGGAAGTCAAATCTGGGACTGTCATGAAAAACCTTCATGGCTCTACTGCCTACATGTACTTGCTCATGGCTAAGGATTAAAGTGACTTATGGACTTTATGATCTTTCCAAATCTTAAGTGTTGTCTGGCTAATTGCTCATCTTATTCATGGTTGTCATCAATAAATTTATGACATGGCAATAAAACTTTTAATCATGTAATTGCTTGGTTTTCTATTTTCTTTGGCTTGCTATACAGAATATCTGATAGAGACTTTCTGTACTCCTAAGTTGAAAGGTATCTTTCAGGCCATCTACTTCAACCTCCTGCTCCTTGAAGAAATCCAATAAACAAAAAAACCAATAAACAACTCTGTCTTCGACAGAGACCCTTCCAACTCTCTTTTGAAAACCTCCAACAAGGAATCCACCTCTGTTTGAATCAGTCTGTTCTGAGGCTTAAGAATTCTGTTTAATCACAATATGGTTGTTCACAAACCAGTAATTTTTGTGGTTTTAGTTTACCACAATGCATAAACTAGAATATTATCCTTCGAGACTTTTATCTCCAATTGTCATTTGCCAACTCATTTGTCTCCAGTTTTAGATCTGGAGTTGGTAGTTGGTCTCCATAATACATTTTTTTTAAAAAATAGAGTGAATTCCCTTGAAATTCCCTTGTTTTAAATCCCTTTGGTTTGAATTTTGAAAGCCCAACTTAAGGCAAGTTTTAAAAAAACAGAATGAACTTTACCTCTCCCATCTGGTATTGAACAAATAATTACTGTTTAGTGTTAATTTTCTCACTTAGATTAATTTTCAGCGACATTATTTTGATGAAAAATTACACAACCAAAGTTGCCTTTTTTTGTTTTGAGTGGGTTGGAGAAATAAACTTGAAAAAAACTTTTTAAAAAAGCAAACTGTTTAGCTCTCTTTGGACCAGTTTCCCAGTTTTAACTTTTCACAGACAACAGAAAAGCTACTCTTGAGAAGCCCAAGAATTTTGATTCCCATATATTGTTACTTAATTTAATGAATGCCTTCCTAAGAAATACCTGGTATCTCTATCTTCTCAGCTTCAGTAGTAATCTTTAAAAGCAACTTTCTAATATTTTATAAAATTTTCATTTTGGTTGCAGAATTAAGTAAATTCCACATTTTGTAGTGTATGTTCATACTGAACATACTGAAATGAAGCAGAGTTGCCATTTAGCAACATATTGCTTCTTACATAAAAGCCATTTGGCATGATTTAAATGTGACAAACATTAAGTAGTGATGATCTTGCTTTGCCAACTTGCGTAAGCATAATTGGTGCATATGAAATAAGCTATGGATTTATATTAATCAGATCCATTGTTTTTAATCTGTCTGTGTTTTTTAAAAAGCATTAAATTAACACTATATTCAATTTAAGCTATACATTTATGAAAAGCAAATTTAGGTAAATCAGAAACCATGGATATTAGTTTAAGATTATAAGAACATCTTAATTTTTATAAGATAAAAATTCCAACACAGAACAAATGTGTAAAATAAATGTCATTTTTAAAATCTATTGGGTTTTTTTTTTTGCTATATCCTCAAAATAAAATAAACAAGTAAATACTGGACATTCGATAGAAACAGTTTCTTTTTTGCTTGAAAAAGACAAACCACAGATATTAGTAGCTGAAATGATGGATCAACAGCATCAAAATGGTGAGTGTCACTATGTAGGAGAAGAGCAGGCAGAGCGGAGGGAGAAGTAATAAGTGTCATTAATTTAGCTTCCTTACATTGCCACAACAGGTCCAGTCCAGGTCTCTTGAATTCCATTGACCCTTATCTAGCTCCAATTTAATACTGACCCGTAGTTGAAGAGTTTCCTGTGTATTGGCTTCAATAAATCCTTAATGCTGCAATATACGCAAATAGTCCAGATTCTATGGGTTTGACATCCTGGGTGTCACTGGGCAGGGCTTCAATTACAAAAGCATCCACCATTTTGGTGATTTGACCCTATTGTGAGTGTCCCTGAGGAGAACCATATATATTAATATTTGGAAGAGATTGTTTCTCTCTTTCAGAGCAGAATTCTTTAACCTCCAGACGCTGACCTATAATTTTCAAAATCTCCTATTGTTGGTTTTGCTGTTTAGGATTTGCTATTGTAAGTTGTGATTCAGCAGTATGAAGAAGGGATACCAGTAGGGGCCAGAGGGATATGCAAATTGTTAGAATTTGTCCCATTAGCATGACAGTTATAAGATCTAGTTTTGTTTGTATTTTATGTATGTTTCCATACATACATATTAAGAATTCATATGTAAGTACACATGTATCTGATTTAAAATCAGTTTTGACTCATGGTGACTGCCTGGACAAGTCCTTGCAGTTTCCTTGGAAAGGGTTTTTTTTTTGGGGGGGGGAAGTGGCTTGCCGTTAGCTCCTTCTAGGGNCCTTGGAAAGGGTTTTTTTTTGGGGGGGGGGAAGTGGCTTGCCGTTAGCTCCTTCTAGGGTTGAAAGAAAGTGACTGGCTCAAGGTCACCTAGTTGGCTTTCATGGCTGAGGTGGGAATAGAACTCAAGTTCTCCAGGCTTTTGACATGGTATCTTAACCACTACCCCAAACTGTCTGTCTTTCTCCCTCTTTCATATACATAAGTACACACATGCACACATGCACACACACTTGAGGTTTCCCCATACAAAACATTCATGAGTATGCTTAATATTCTGTAAGTTCATCATATGATGACTAAAATATTTTTTCACTTTGAGGGAAAAAAAAGGACTATCTTTTTAAAAACCCAGTTTTTATATCTGAATTGTTATCTTAGAACCTGCAGGCTTTTTTTAGGATGAAAAAAAAATCTCAGAGTCACTTTGAACCATAAGATAGGTTGCAAATAAGTTTAATAATCATAATGGTTTTTTTTACTGATAAAATGATGTTACCTAGTTTAGGTAATGAAATGTCTGCAAGAAAACAACCAACCTCAGAGAGCACCAAGGACCCCTGGACATTTTTTTATCCAGCAGATGCTGTATTAAAGATATCAAGTTTATAAATCTTTAGATAGATAACAAATAACAGATAATCAGAGTTGGAAGGGACCTTATAGGTCATGTAGTCCAACCCCCCGCCCAAGCAGGAGACCCTACACCATTTCTGACAAATTGCAGTCCAATCTCTTCTTGAAGGTCGCAACTGATGGCAGTCCCAAAACTTCCGAGGGCAAGCTGTTCCATTGGTTGATTGTTCTCACTTTCAGAAAGTTTCTCCTTATTTCCAGGTTAAATCTCTCCTT
>BHFT01052932.1:21944-36488 GCA_004320025.1 Laticauda laticaudata | reverse complement strand
TTTAACTTGGAGGTCTTCTCGTTATCCAAACTTCCTCGCTTTATGCAGGATAGGCTCATACCCAACTTCAGGCGACAAATGGTTGTTCAAAAGTCACTTTCTTAAAAAATAACCTCCACCTGTTTGGTATGCTACTTTTCACAGACTTCTGAACGCGCATCAAGTTGTGTCCAACTGTAATTACTTGTTCTAAACATTGAATGGAAAGATATAATCTCATCTTAGCTCTAGGGTTGCCTTTCATCTAACCAATTGATTAGTTTCAATCACACTCGGCTTACTTTTCTCCATTTGCCCTCAAGAGTGCTTTGGTAGATAAATCAGTCTTAACTCAGCCTTCTTGTGGCAAGGCCCCTGACGATACTGGCAAATGACTCTTATCATAGTCTTCTCACTTGAGTACCTTCTACTATTACTAGACCAAGCTGATGTCCCAGTACGCGCTGCAAACCATTCACTCTTATATTTCTTAGCCTCAAGTCCCCTATATTCATCTTTGTTTGGCTGGTTATTCTGCATGCACTCGTTTCACTAGAGTCACTCAACATCTTGTTTCATTGTACTAGATTGTGCACTCATCAAAAACTTGACTCTCCTTACAACTGAAAGGCTGACGTTTTACCATCATTTCCCATCAGTTGGACTTTCTATAGGTATAGTTTGAACGGTCTGGTTTCGCAGTTTATCTACTCTCTTTCATTACAAATGCTTTGAGTGGCTTCCTCTGGATCTTCTGTCACCTTTCCACATTTCAGTGCTATTTCCAGGCCCAAAAGTCTGTCATCTTTGCAGTGATCTCAGCAGTTCTTATTCCCATGTTCTGCCAACTAGAGTAAGGAGAGGTAAACATTATAGGTATCAAGCGTCCCACTCAACCCCATAATTGCATTTTTTGGCCAACAAAGACATTCCTTAAGCAATATTAAAGGTAGAATCAGATAGGATGGGGATTTGACCAACCAGGTTTTGTCCTCCTGTTTCTGTTAGAAACTGGTAGCTTGTTGAAAAGCAGCAGAACCGGTTCGCGTCTTGACCAACAAGAGCTTATTTTTCTATTTGTTCTGGTACCACACCCAAAACATCCGCACCGCCTGGGCTCTTGACCATGCTATCCTCTATGTTTCCTGCAATTTTTAGCCTCAGCTTGCTTGCCGCAGCACAGTCATGACTCCAAAATTAGCCAGGACACTTTGGTATTTTTAAAAACTTCTGCACCTCTATCAAAAGATGCATTTTTGAGGGCCGTCCCTCAAAAAGGACATTGAAAGCTATGTTGCGGAGCGATGTGCTCCCCAACCTGTGCTTGCTGGCAAAGACGCAGACAAGGAAAATATAATCCTGGAATCTTTTACAAAACAGAAGCAGAGCCCTTCTGCCATCTCCCTGGAAAGATGATCTCTATGGACTTTAGTAGATGAGAAGCTTCCCGAATAAGCTGTTAGGGAAATTACTGTCATATATGGGGTGTAACTGATCTTTGTCTCCAAAACAGCGTTCTACTTTTATTCATGCAACAAGAATCCCAACTGCCAAGGCATTGCACAAGAGTGTTTCTAATGAACACAATACTAATCGCACTTCATGGAGACTTCCTGAACGAGAATAATCTCAAAATTTGAGGTGCTTTCAGTTTCACATTCCAAAATTCTTGGCAGTGTTTTTTTAAACGCTATTAGGCGCCGACGCGCGAGCGGGTTTATCATACAGGGAAAAATCACCCCCCAAACTGACAGAAAATCGATGGAGAGATATTAAACAGTTGTATTAGAACCAATTATTTAAGATTGTTTCTTATTAACTTACCTAGATCAGGGGACGAATTGGGACTGACCTTTCCTTATCTGCAGAGGTAAGCATACAAATAAATCTCAGATCAACATACATATAGCACGGGAGACTCCACCCCTAATTCACGGTAGCCATGGGGCCAAGAATTCAATAACACCACCTGCCAGGAAACTAACCCGACACAAAAGATTCCATGAAAATCCCCTCCCATTAAGAGATGGCATGGATAACTAAAAGGCCCAGGGTCCAACTGCCACCTTACGGATGCAAATAAGAGGATGTAAAATCGTAAAAAATAAAAGTCTATGCATGGATCTGTTTGACAAAAAACGCTATCTAGCAAAATTCCTATTGGATATGTACATCACTTATCATATAATGTGCTTATTCATAATGCTTGCTATCCAATTGAGGCATTCCAGTACCATCGGCGATTTTCATCACCTGCCGCAAGACATGTTTGAGCTGCAAACAGAAACTATTTGTGAGCGGATGAACTTTGTTGCTTGTGTTACAATGTTAACATACCATGAACCCATTATACGGGGTCAAAACAAACGGTTCTATGTCCGTTATCATCCATTAGAAATGTCCACTTATAAGTATCCTCTCATGCATCTCTGGCCATCCCCTCAACTCAACATCCGCTGGCCAGACTGAAAACCGGAAAAGGACGAGGAAACAAAAGGTAGCACGGAACGTTACACCAGCATTACAGTAAAGCACAGGGAAAATAGAAAGAGATGTAAGGCATATGCATTCTGCGATTATTAAAGTATTCAAAGATGGACGAAAACGTGATTGTGTTTGGATGAATGTATCTTGTACTATTTAGGGAATGGTTTCATGCAGTATATGTCGTAGAGCTATGTAGAAGGCACCCTACATACGAGGACCAACCAAATATTCTTGCTATAAAAAGGGGAAGAATACATCATTCTGGAACTATGCTCTGGTGCACTGGTTGGACCACATTACCTAGTCCGCACTATGGTGTGCTGCAGATGGTTATATCACTATTCCCCTACAACTATCCTATATCACTGCTCACCATCAAGATCATGCAAAGGGCTTAACCATTTGATTACAAAGGTTTTTTCAAACCCAATACCTTTTAATTAAGTCATAAAAAAATATGAACACCAAGTAAACTAAGTTGATAGTTAAGCAAAAGACTAACCTTTTATATTTATCATTTCTAGGTAAACTTTTGATGACTTAATTAAAAGAAAGCAAAATATGAACAAGTAAACTGTACTATAAGAGTTCTTAAGCCCAAATAGTATGAAATTTCTTAGTAGGTAAAACATGTAATTTGACTGTAATTAAAATAAAGCCAAAAATGAACCAAAGTAAAGTGCTTCTTAAAGACCAAAGAATAAAGTGAGCAACAAATAGTAAACCAACTTCAGGATCTCTGACACTATTATTCAGTAATCAACTCTGAGATATTGTCCATGGTCTTCAGCTGTAAAGGAGCAGCGGATCTGTGGAAAAGTGAGCCTGTGGCTTGGATGTGCTGCGTCTTGAATAAGGCACTCATTGAGCGAGTGCTGTGGCCCGAAGGGAACTAACAAGGTTGTAGGTCGTAGTTCAAGAAGCTTATCACAAGAGACTTGACTTCAGTCCCAGTGAGGCTTGAAGGCCCAATATTCATAACGAAGGACTTGACTGATGTATCAGGATCCAATACTGATGACAGATTGTCCAATGATGAGCTTGTTGTATGGAGGTGAGGCAAGGAAGGAGTGCAAGTGGAGAGCTGTCTGGGTAACCTGCAGCTGGGTGAGGACTGGCGTCTGGTGGCGTATCGATGAAAACCCTGGCCTGGACTGGGAAAGTTCCTGCTTTCTGCATTGTGGGGAAAAGTCCTGGGAGTCGTAGGCCTTGGTTAGTGTGAAGGGGCTATATGAAATAACCGTGGTCGGATAGCGGCATGTGACATCGCCTGGTGTGGAAGGAGCAAGACCTGGGATCTGGGTTAGGACATCGCTTTCAGCTGGGCCTTGAGGGTTGTGGCAAGAAGTTCTGTGATCTTCTGTTTTCAACTCACCTGGTACTGGGCCCTCGGACAGGTCCCTCAAGTCTAGCTCACTAGGTGATGAAGGATGTTCCGGGCCCGAGGGATTCTCTGTTCCAAGTGGCCAGCTTGAGAGAGAAGTTCTGTGCTGGTCTTCGTTGTATCCTCTTGATCTCCAACCAGCACACTTGTGGTTCTGGGCCCTTCCAGTTCTGCTCTCTGCCTGCATCCTGTGTGAGCTGCGGGGGGTGGAGCGTGGGTTGGCCTCTGGTGGCTGCTGGCTTCGTTCCTCCATTTATGACAGCAGGCCGTCATTCCTCCACGGATCTCTCAAGTCCGCTGGCATGATGGAGGTGGCAGCTGTTCAGGGAGGTCTCTGCTGTGGGGCCTTCTGAAGACCAAGCTGCACTGGACAGGGTTTGCTGGCTTCCTGGCTGGAAAGAGGACTGGCTGTTCTGTGGGCTCTTGTCTGAGGGAGAGGGGTCTCAGAGGGGCTGCTCCTTCGGTGGCGGAATCTCACAGGAAACTTGCACTTGGGCCATGAACGAAATACATCTTTTTGGTCAGTGATGTAGCTTGGACAGCGGCCTGCCCGGATTTTCTGAGGTGTAGCTTGGCCATACCAGATTGTGAATGTGCTTCCATCACATCCAAGGAAGTACCTTTATCTGTCAGTGATAACCCCAAGCACTCTCTTTGCCATCGTCTCTCCAAAGCTGCCTGCTTCTTAACTTAGGTATGTCACCGATACCCAGTACTGTGGCATCCTTTCTCCAGAGGTACTCGTTCTCCCTCCTCAGCCCCCCAAAATTTCCAACCTCATTCCTCATGCTCCTTCAGAAATGTGTACCTGTTTCCTATCTACCTTCTCTCTTCCCTACTGTCCTCTTACCTTGCTCTTGGCAGGGCATTTCAGTCAGGGCCTTCAGGGCGCTTGAGCAGCAAGGGCTTTCAGGGGCTAGAGCAGCAGGGCCTTTCATGCAGCAGGGCTTTGATGCGCCATTGGGGTCTTGGCTCTCACGCACAAGCAAAGCAGGCAGCTTCAGTAGTCAGATGCAGAGGGGTGGGTATGCTGGTCCTCTGGACCTTTCTTGCCAGGGCTTGAATCGAGTCAAGCACGGGCTTTCCTCTTTCGTTGCCTGGACTGGATCCAAAACATAAGTATGTTCCTGCCAAAGAATGTATGTACGGCAGCACTGCTCTTTATCCCACTGTAATGCCTGACTGCACTGCGTGAGCTACATCCTTTTATATCCATAAGACTGACGCAATTCATACTCCCCGCATGCGCACGTGAAACAATTTGCATATCCGATATACAATCTGTGCGGCATCTCCTTTATTGCCTATAGGCAGTACCGTGATGCATTCCGACTTTCATCCGCTTATGTCAATCCGCCCACTTCCCTATGCATATGCTGCTTCAAAATTCGTCCCCCGGTAACCCCTTTTGGATGGTGTCACATACACACTTTCCATCCGTCTTTTCATTCCACTTAGACTTTTCCGATGAAACATCCGTTTAAACATCCCTGCTACATTTATTTACTAACCACCGTCCTTCTTTTCCATTCTTTTCTGTTTCGTTTATGCCAAAATTTATTCACCACTTTTTTGAAGCGCGACGATGACAACGGATGGAGCCACCCCCCAAAATTTGCTCGGGTCCTGCTGTGTCCTTTACTGAGCATAACGTTTTTGGTCCGTGTGGGCCAGTGGGACCGGTGCCTTTACAAGCCATGTGGCCAGTAGTAAGTATTATCTATACATGGGAAGCAGTCAGCCAGTTTTACAAAACTCAAGCAGACATTAAAACATTTGTGAATCTAAACCTTTCTTGATTGGGGACCGATGTATATTTGATCCACAAAATTCTTTAAAATCATTACAACCTCTAAGAAATTTATGGACCAATAATTACATTTGGCCCTATTAGCCATCCTCCAGAATTATAACCCTGTGACGATAGCCTAACCCAAAAACACTTAGGCAGATTCATCGAGTGCTATGGTAGTATGCTCAAACCAGAGATCACTTCAAACATCCATGACCCCCTCCCACACCTCCAACCCCCATCATGGTATATTGCTAGGAACAACGATTTTGAAATTAAAGATATTCCTGATTCACTCACTCGTCGTCGGATCCACACAATATTTAGTAGCTTGCGAAACACCTTTCCTTCCTCAGAAAATGATGGGAATCTCTAAACAACCGGTAAACTACCCACATTACTGCATAGGTCTCCACCAAAAATACCCTGATAAACCATCCTGATATTTGCCAAAATTGTAAATGCAATATATTTTTGGTTTTCCATGCGCTAAGAGCCTATCTTGTTTTTAGGAGGGCAGCGATGTACAGATCCATGTAGTCTGTCATTTCTTCAGTGGCAGAAGAAGAAAAGGGGAGGGAGGCTGATAAAGAAATCCTTTCTTGATGTAACCTGAATATATTTAATCTTATATCGAATGTGTGTAACCCACACATGATACGATGGAGGGAGAAAAGTCAGATGGCCAGAACTATCACCTCTGAGAGGCATAGCCAGGAGATGAGAAGATCATAAAAATTCCACAGTGAGATGGGTCCTAAGAATCTCTGGAAAAGTTCGTTCTAAAAAGGGGGTGGGGGTGGGGAAATTAGGTATGCCTTGGGAAACTGTGAAAAATATTGTTACTTACAAAAGGGATGGGGAGGAATAACCATACTGGCTTTTGTTTCACTAAATACACATCGAGATAAGGGGAGGGGTTCTAAACTCCCTTATGTTTCCCTGTATGCCTGAGAGACCTCAGATGCTGCTTTGAACTCCTACAGGAATTGTCTCATCTCAATAAAGAATTCCTTTTTGATACGTTTTGATACGTTTTCAGAAGTTCATTCTAGTTGAGTGAATGGGAAAACTTCTCTAGCCTGTCAAGGATTTTCAAATGCTGCGTACCTGTGAGCAGTGCTTGTCAGCTGTCCAGGTGGCACAGCTTATGACTTCTTTCCGAATGCTTTACACGTGTGCAAAATGCACTGTCACTGAACCAGTAGTAACACCAGTTGAATCCCACCCTTGGGTGGGATATATAGATGGTCCTCAACTTATGACCATAATAGAGCCCAAAATTTCTGCTGCTAAGTGAGTCAGTTCATGAGTTTTGCCCCCATTTTACATAATAATATTGTTGAGTGAATCTGTCTTCTCCATTGACTTTGCTTGTCAGGAGGTTGCAAAAAACGATCGTGTGACCCTGGGACACTGCAACCATCATTAATACATGCCAGTTGCCAAGCATCCAAATTTTGATCACATAACCCTGCCTAAGCAGGAGAGCCTACACCAGTGCTTCTCAACCTTCCTAATGCCGCGACTCTTTAATACAGTTCCTCATGTTGTGGTGACCCCCAACCATAAAATTATGGCCCAGTTCCTAAGACCATTGAAAATTTGTATTTTCCGATGGTCTTAGGCCTGTGAAAGGGTTGTTTGACCCCCAAAGGGGTTGCGATCCACAGGTTGAGAACCACTGCCCTACACCATTTCTGACAAATGGCAGTCCAATCTCTTCTTGAAAGAGTCCAGTGATAAAATTCCCGCAAATTCTGAAGACAAGCTGTTGGTTGGTTGATTGCTCTCACTGTCAAAAAATTTCTCCTTATTTCTAGGTTGAATCTCTCCTTGTTCAGTTTCCATCCCTTATTCCTTGTCTGGCCTTCAGGTGCCTTGGAAAATAGCTTCACCCCTTCCTCTCTGTGGCAGCCCCTCAAATATTGGAAGACTGCTATCATGTCTCACCTGGTCTTTCTCTTCACTAGACTAGGCATGCCCAGTTCCTATAGCCTGTAAAAATGATGATCATGATGATCATGATCAATTGGTGAAAAATTTCTCATCAAGGATGGCCAGGGAAGAAAACCAATAGACTGAAAGAAGATTATGTGTCATGCACAGAAAATGAACGAGAGACCATATCTCTGTTTCTCCTCTCTGTTCTTCCCACCTTCTACCTATTGGCCTACTAATATCTCCTACCTTGTATCTGCTAGGAGGTTGTTGAGCTGCTGTAGCACAGAACCACTCAGACTCTTTCTACCCATCAGAAGCTGTTCCACCCAAGCCAAGCTGCTCTCCAGGCTGCGCAGACGGCTGTTGCTGGCTTCAGGTATGGGGCCGCCTTCCTTCAGGGCCCGCACTCTCTCCTGCAGCCTTTGCAGCTGTTCATTGAGCTGATTCAGCACGAGATCCCACTGGCCAAAGCATTTGTGGCAGGGAGAACAGTGGGGAAAGTTCTTCTGGAAACCACGTTGGCACTGGTTACAGTTTCTTCCCATAAAGCTGCCATGGCATAAACAATGTCCAGTTAGGCGGTCACACTGTGGGCTCTCAGAGCCGATCGGGTCACATTTACAAGCTGCAGAGAGCAAAGATGGAGGTCATATCCAAGGAAAATTAATAAGCTAATAATAAAGATTATTACACAAACAGAGAAGATGTCAAAGCATGGAGTCTCTTTAGTTCACCTGCAGAGGTATGTCAGCTTGTCCAATTTCTTCTCTCTGCTCAACAGGGGTGACAGGATGGGGCCCATCACAATTTGTACAAAGGTGGAAAGGGTATGGAACTGTTAAAATAAGGCACCTTCCCCTTTTGCACAGAACTATAGATAATCCTCAACTTATAACCATTCATTTGGTGGCTGTTTGAAGTTACAACATTGCTAAAAAAAAGTGACTTATGACCAGTGCTTGTACTTATAACCATTGCAGCAAGTCCATAGTCACACAATCAAATCAACATTTATTTGCTCTTTTTTTTAATTAATAAAATTTATTGTCTACTTACTTACCACCAGGAAAC
Source organism: Laticauda laticaudata (assembly GCA_004320025.1). Lineage (NCBI taxonomy): Eukaryota > Metazoa > Chordata > Lepidosauria > Squamata > Elapidae > Laticauda > Laticauda laticaudata. The sequence goes on along the minus strand of BHFT01052932.1, from coordinate 27,831 downwards.
TCTGGAAAGAAAGAAAGAAAGAAAGAAAGAAAGAAAGAAAGAAAGAAAGAAAGAAAGAAAGAAAGAAAGAAAGAAAGATGGAGGGAAGGAGGGAGGGAAGGAGGGAGGGAGGGAGGGAGGGGACATATACATATACATTGTATATATTGTATATAATTGTTAATATTATTTTTTATCTTTTGGGTCAACTACTACATTACAGAATAGGTTTGATAGGAGATGGAGGTTACAGCAAGACACCAATTTGGTATCTTCCCCAAGTGTGCAGCTTCAATTCTTTTTTAAAATTGCGAACACGACATTTAAACTCAATGTTTATTTAATATAAATAAGTAACACAATAAAGAAAATCAAGCATAGATACCAAAATATGGGGGCATAAAAAAAGAAACCTGAGATCTCTCATATATAAATGAATATATTCCAATCTCTCATTAGAAACCTACAATTATATCAAATATTTCACATTTTCATTTTTATATTTCCATTTTCTAGCTTTGATTCGAATCTAAGAGTTTTGATTCAAATGAGAATGATGGCAGGATAAATCTAATACGCCAGATCAGGGAAAGCTGGTTGACAATCTGGCACGAGTACGAAATCATTCCCATGAGAACAGCCTCCCAAACATCCAACTCTTCATCTGATAGGGTTTTCAATAAACTGTTTTGTGTGTGCACATTGTATTGTTGGTAGAAAATGTCTGATTACATTTGATGCTCATATTTACCTAAGCACTGCTCTTCTGGGTCTCCCCAGTGATTTTCTTGGCAATGAGAACAAACACGACCTCCAAAACCTGGCTGGCAGTGGCACTGCCCTGTAAACTGAGTTTAAAAAAAAGCCATTTAGAATGAGGGCAGTGATATAGCAGAAGCCCCAAAGTCACTGTGCCTGTTTTAGCACCTCTCATTTGGGGTTAACTTTTCAAGGTCTTGGTCCCTTACCATGTTGCAGTCTGCGCGTAACGAATGGGTCGGATCGCAGTTACATGGCTGGCAGCCCAAGTTGCTGCCGAAACCCCAGAAGTTCTGGGCACATCTGTCGCAGTTCTTTTCCACCACATTGGCACGGCAGGGGCAATGGCCTGTAGTTTGATCGCAATGGCAGATGCTTTCAGAGCAGTAGGTGGGCAAAGTGCCCTGTTCATTACACGTGCAGCCTGGGAAAATGAGTAAGAGTTAGCATCAGTAAAGCCACAGCCTCCCTGCCTGCCTGGCTTACAGCTTTTCCTGCCAAGAATTTCTTTGGAATCCACAAACAAAATTATGTGGGTTCCAATGTGATTTACGAGATTGCAGTATGTGTAGCGTTTAAGAATTTCAGAAAGAATGCATAAGCATATATTGATTTTGCTTCAGGTATAATTGTAAGAATCACATAGGATCTTTTACTCAAGTCTTTTTTTAATGAAATCTAATTTTCCCCCCTCTGAATTCAATTTGAGAAAAGCCCTCAAACACCATTTTGGTAGCGTACAGCTCTGCCAAGATTTTTGGGTTAATGTACACATCCCAGTTCAGAAGATTTTTGAGACTTCTCTGGATTGATTAACCTATTAACTATTCAGGAGGAATGTTTTATAGATGACCGGGCAAATATCCATGCACTAATTCAGATGCTGGATAAAATTCCTGTGAGTCCCTTGGACTGCAAGGCAATCCAACCGGTCAGTCCTAGAGGAGATCAACCCTTTAGAAGGCCAAGTGCTGAAGATGAAACTCAAATACTTTGGCCACCTAATAAAAAGGAAGGACTCGCTGGAGAAGAGCCTAATGCTGGGAAAGTTTGAGGGCAATAGAAGAATGGGATGACAGAGAATGAGGTGGCTGGATGGAGTCACTGAAGCAGTCGGCATGAGCTTAAATGGACTCCAGAAGATGGTAGAGGACAGGAAGGCCTGGAGGAATGTTGTCCATGGGGTTGCAATGGGTTGGACACGACTTTGCAACTAACAACAAAATTCAGATGAACAAACGCATCGACTATATGTGTGATTTTAGGGGGAAGGAAAGAAAAGGGCTGTTTGAAGGATTGGGAAAGCACTGGAATCTCCTGGGGTTGTTGGGAGATGAGAATTAATTCCATGACGGCTAAATTGGGAGCAGAGAAAATGAGCCCTGATTAGCTGCCCTACTTCTATACCAGCTTACTTCTTTTTCTAGGAATCCAGCTAAAATTAGTTTAAAGTACAAAATATTTGGTGAAGTTGAAAAAAATCTGGGATGCGAATAAACATGGGGAAAAGGGGCCAACATTGACTCAGATATAGAAACTACATGCAAGAAGGCTGTAATTTTTCTCCCACTGATACCACTATACATAGGCTCCAGTCCCAATGATTGTTCACAGAATTACTGGTATGAATGAGAACTGAAATGTTGGACAGAAACAAGGAGGACCAAAATGTGATTTTTGAAGATAAATTCAAACATAGACTGGACAACCATTTGACCAAGATGGTGTAAGGCCTCTTGCCTTGAGCAGGGGGTTGGACTAGAAGACCTCCAAGGTCCCTTCCAGCTCTGTGATTCTATGTGTGATGACCCAGGATGGGATACAAAATAAACACAGTTGCAAAAAACAGGTGAAGCCCCTTTTATTCCTTCACTTTGCTTCCAAGCTCCAAATATCCTTGACTGGAGACAAAAAACTCCCACACAAGAAGTTACAAGAAGGAGGAAATGCCATTTAAATTATAAAGAGTAAAAAGCAACACAAACCAGGCAAGATAAGGGCTTGAAGACATCCACAGATATCGGAACACACACTGGGAAGGACGCCAAACTCAGAGAGGAACAATAAACTAGAGATATTTCCATGCTTTTTTCCAGCACTTGCCCGTACACATGTCCGTCCTCTTATCCAGTTGTCATAGCTGCAGCTCATGAAGAGGATCAAGGTCCTCTCCTCCCCAGTAGACCACATATCTCCCTTATCATCTCCTCCCTGCGTGCCCTCGGAGGGGGAGGAGATGGGCCTGGGTCCTCCTCTGACTGCCCAGCCGGCCTCTGCCCTTCACCAGCCTCCTCCACAACCTCCGGAGCCATACTTCCACTCTTTGTCGACTGTTCCTCCTCTCTCCCAGAGTCAGTCTCTCCCAGAGGCATGACACTATGTTCCATATCAGGGGTCCCCAATTCCTGGGCCATGGCCCATTACCAGGCCATGGCCTGTTCAAAATTGGGCTGCACGAGCAATGGGCAAGCGTGCACTTACGAAGCTCCACTCACACAAGTGGCAGGCAAGCGCATGTATGCAGAGGTGGGCGCTTGCAGTCACGCGCAAAAACTCCATTCACACAAATGGAGCTTTGCATACGAGCACAAGCATCCTCCATTCATTTGAGTGGAGCTTCACACGCAAGCGCCCACCACTCACCCACGAATCTGCATTTGTGCGAGTGGAGGACACGTGTGCCTGCCACTCACAGCACCCCACCCTTCCACGCTGGGCCACCAAGTTGGAAAGGCTGGGGGCCACTGTTCTATATTCTCTCAACCCAATCTACTTTATCAGATAGCTGCTGGCAGGATGAAATAATTCCCCCAGGCACCACCCTGAGCTTCCAAAAGAAAGGAAAGAGAGAAATGAAATTAAATAAAGACTGATCACAATCTCAGAACTTCAAGGAAACCACCCAAAAGCCCCTTCTCATTCCCCGTGGATTTCTGCCTATCACTCAAGCTGGCTCAATCAAGAGCCCTGGTGGTGCAGCAGTGTTTAGAATGTCGTACTGATATTGCAGGCTATTTCTGCCGACTTCCAGGAGTTCAATCCTGACTGCCAGGGCTGTCTTAAGAACATTAAGATGACCTAACCCATTAGAGCGAGGAGGCAGGGAATGTTGCAGGGTCCCACCCCTGAGGGAGATACCCCTGGTGGGATCCAGAAGAAAGGCCTTCTCTTTAGTGGCTCCCTCTCTCTGGAATATCATTCCCCCAGAGATTAGAATGGCCCCCACTCTAGCACTCTTCCGAAAGGCACTGAAGATCTGGTTTTGCCAGCGGGCCTGGGGAACCCAGAGAAGGATGGAGCCCATCAAATGGCTAGTGTGATCTCCTGTCATTGGGGCGGGAGTGGGAGTTGGGTTGCTTTTTTTCTTCCAAATTTTGTTCTATTGTACTTTATTAATTTATTTCATTCTTTTTGTTAGTTTTTATTGTTTTTTAAATATGGTTTTACAATTGTGTAAGCTGCCTCAAGTCGCCACGGGCAAATAGGCAGCAATATAAATAAAATAAATAAATAAATAAATAATGGGCCACAGGCAAAGCAATATCCTGGGGCCTCGATGACAACTACCCATAGGAATAAAAATGGAACTGGTCGTATAAAAATTAAACATATATTTGCATGTTAATATTAATTTTTTTAAAATGCAGTAAAATGTGATAAATATGTTGCTGCATTTATATGATACAAGGTGCACTGAAGGGTTAATATACACAGATTAGTATGGGGCCCCTATGCTTGTGGGGCCCACCGGCAAGTGCTCATCAGGCCCATGTGTTAAGACAACCCTGCAGACTGGCTCAAGGTTGACTCAGCCTCCCATCCTTCCAAGGTGGGTAAAATGAGGATACAGATTGTTGGGGGCAATAGGCTGATTCTGTAAACCGCTTAGAGAGGGCTGTAAAGCACTATGAAGTGCTATATAAGTCTCAGTGCTCTTGCTTATTGCTCTCTCACTCACGTCGACAGCTCCGTTGAAAGGCATTGCCATAGTAGCCAGGCTGACATTCAGCACAGTGGGGTCCACCGGTGTTGTAAAGGCAATGTAGACACTGACCAGTATGTGGGTCACAGGCCTCGGGATCACTGGGATCAATGTTATTGTTACACTGACAAGGGCGGCAGGCACCCCCTTCCTGCCCAGGGGTTCCAAAATAGCCAGGGGAACAGCAATCACATCGTGGCCCTGCCGGAAAAAGATCAAGTTATCCATGAGATTTTATTTTTATTTTTTAAATGGAACTTTCTCCTTCCTCTTCCTCTGCTACTTCACAATCAGCCAATATTAATGAATTTCAGAGAAATTGGGAGGAGGGGTTGGGTTGAAGTTGGTGGAGGAAATTTGGATTCATAGGAATTTTGCTATCCAAAGGCAGAAAAAGTATTGTACTAATATTGTACTAATGAGCCACGGTGACACAGTGGTTAGAATGCAGTACTGCCAGCTACTTCTGCTGCCTGCCAGCTGACTGTAATTCAATTTTCACCAGGCTCAAGGTCAACTTCCATCCTTCTGAGGTGGGTAAAATGAGGACCCAGATTGTTGGGGGCAATAGGCTGAGTCTGTAAAAACCACTTGAGGGGGCTGTAAAAAGCACTGTAAGTGGTATATAAGTCTAAGTGCTATTGCTAATAATTAAATTCACTGTCCCAGTTGGATGTGTACTGTATATCTATATGTGCATGGGAGGGAGGGAAAATTAGCAGAAAATAAATCTGTCTTAAGACGGCACAAGTATTTCCCTAGGGCTACTGTTTCTGCTCCCTGCATCGGTCTGCAAAAGACATAGGAGGTCTCATGTATCTGCTGACTGTATTCTTTTGCTGAGTCACATGATGGGCAGGTCAACTTAGCATAACTGTGTCAAGAGTCCGATAATACTTCAAAGGGATACTGGAGAAGGTGGGCTTGCAAAGGATGGAGCATCACCAAATTCTGAAACTTAAATTATTGCGGCAATCATACACCTTCCTTGCCCCAGGATACAGGTAGTCCTCAACTTACAACCGTAATTGAGCCTGTAATTACAGATACAAGTCATGGTAGTTGTTAGGCACCTGATTTTATGACCTTTCTTGCAATGATGGTTAAACAAATGCCATAGTTGTTAAACAAACTCCTGTTCTCCAATGGGCTTTTTTTTTTTTTTTT